>APFE030032187.1:24959-73384 GCA_000404065.3 Pinus taeda
CCGGGATACATACTGTGTTAATGTGTGAATGCTCTTGATGTTTTATTGTTATTGATGTTGCTATATTGATGATCAACGTAGAGGAGCTTATGTATTGTGTATGTTTTCCACAATAGTACATGATCATGATAATCTCTGTTTAATATGTGTTAAATTATTCAAAATTTCTACAGTAGCCTCTTTCTGAGCTCAAATTGGTGAAAAACTCAAAAAATTATGAGCTCCAAGCTCATCCATGAACTTGATTGTTAACCATCCTACAATTTCAACCTTATGGCTAGCGATCCTACAATTTTGCCCTAAAAATCGCTAACTGAGCGATAAATCCACCCTCTGCAAGTGCAATTTGTTGGACCATTAATTCACCCTCTAACGCCTCAAGGCCAAAAAATGTGGACATGTGGGCCATAGGGCCAAGGGTTGGGCTAACTGCCCACCCTTCCTGTCGGGCCCCTTTTCCTTCAGCGTTGGGTCACATCAGGAGCATATGCCCTAGGGTTAGCCCCTAACCCTTGGCTCCTTTTCCACCTGGCTCCTTAACTCCTTACACCAGGGTCATATAGGTGGGCATAGGGCTCGAGGTTGGCCCCCCTCCATAAGCACCCTTTGTAAGCACCTTAACCTCTGTACTATGGTCACGTGAAAGGGTTATATGACCTCGGGTTGGTCCCTATTCTGGAGCACCTTCGCCTTCCGCCCAGAGCCATGGTCCTATGGGTAGTGGGTGCGACTAGGGGTCGGGGCTACCAACCCGGCTCCTTCCTCCAAAAAGGTGTTGAAATAATACCTTAAATAGAAGTATGGTCCTTTTGATATTAAGAACCACTATGGTGTATTGGTAGAGCACTCCATTGTTGGAATATAGGTCACGCGTTCAAATCCTAGTCGGGCCTCCGATCGACCCATGCCAAATTTTTAAAAACTCGGGATGCCACGTGGTAGCCTCCCATTGGGCCGCATGGCTCCCATTCATAGGTCCACTTCAACCAAGCACAACCAATCAAATTCCCTCAAAAACCAATGAATCAGATGATGCCATTTGTTAGCTTCTTGTTGGCTCGTACTTGTATAATCACCCTGCTGACTCAACAGTACGGTCAGCCCAGTCAACTACTTACTCAAAAACCAACAAATCGGATGATGCCACTTGTCATCTTCTGGTTGGCTCGTACCAATACAGTCACCCTGTTAACTCAACAATACGGTTAATCTAGTCAACTACCCAATGCAAATTTTAGTTGTTTCACCAAATGGTCAGCACGCGATAACTTGAGCATACAGTGTCGAATTGAGGTGAAATGAACATTGTTGGATTCATAACAATGAGCACTTCGATTTGGTGTTGGTTTCAAAAAATTTTGTGTACTTTCATTTTTGAGTGAAAATTTGATCACCTTATCACACCTCCCCATTAGGAACTTTTGAACTCCAAAAGTTTACTTCCCTAGTTCATATAAAGAAGCTGCAACTCAAAAATATCAAAAAACTCAATCCAAATTGCAAAAATTTCAATTGGTGTACTTCAAGCCCCAATCAAGGCACTTCACTTATTATCCTCATGAAGATCTGATGTCATGTCAAGAATCGAGCCAACATTCTTATCGTTGTTGCAGGAACAAAATATCGATGAGTGGAATCTGAACATTCTCTTTATCATCATCTTTGTACAGCTCCAAAACACTTCATCTTGAAGTAATAAATTGTTGAAGGCAAACTTGATTCCATTTTGGAACTCAGAAGTAAAATGAATATGCTTTAGCATCCTCAAACTGAGCTTGTACATGAAAAGTACGCTGTTGCAAAAAAATTCAATGACAACATTGGCCTTGCCTACAAACACAGACATCTTATACAATCTTGAAAACAAAGATTTTATTCACACAAGTTTCATCTTGAATACTTGTATCAGTGAACATGTGACAATTTGTACACAAACTTGAATGACAAACTTTGTACATTCACTAAAAAGTCCTTGAACACGTGGACTTATAAAAATCTAATACATGCATTAATGAAAACATCTACTTATTGAACATACTGACAATGATGTTCACTTTTAAAAGGTACTTAAATAAGTAATGACAACGAGTATTTACAAACAATTTACAAAACATCTTTACAACAAGTCTACCCAAATGTTGCCTCTCCTATACTTTTAGGTTCTCTTCTTGCAAAAGAAAGTCATTGTGTTTGATGCCTAGAATTTCATTCATTATTTTGACCATTACTATGTGTTGCTTGCACACAGCTATGGAATGGTTAGAAGCCTCACAAAATGTGCAAGGGTACTAATTCCACAAGTATCCAAAATTTCCATGCATTGGAAAACACTCCTGAGAATTATGCCTGTCTTTAGAGTTGCAACTTTGACGGTTTTCACAAGGTCGTGACATCTCATGCTCAAATGTTTGATGTACCTCAAGCCTTTTGGAGCATTCTCCAAACTCCCTTCTCAACTCTATATTCTCCATCTGAAGAGCCAAATTTCGCTCTTCAAGCTCTTGGATACTCTTTTTGTTACTCATCTTACAACTTGGTCAACTTGTGCTTTGATACCAACCTAATCTAAAAGTGGAATAGGTTATTTTTTCCTCTCTTTCCAAAATCAAATGAAACAAAAACTAGGACAGTGTTGACGCTTTGCAAGCATGAAAATGGATCTTCATAATAAATATGTTTGTTTAGTGTCCCTTCAAGCATGAATTAGTTCTCATGTGAAAGTTAATCATAATGAGCATAACACATATAATTCATGTAGACATGTAGAAGAGCAACTCAAGGTTTGATGACAGAGTTCACCCCTCTTGGGCTACATCTCAACTTCTGTCAACATGACTAGACCATTCATATTTCATTATAAAAATGAATTACATAAAGTATGTTGATGATTATGTGGCTATTTCCCCTTCAAGAAAATGTTCTCCTGCGGAGAACTCTCACATAAAAACAATATGACAACCTGCAATCACCATGTAAACTACAACAATACAAGGAGTCTTCTATAAAGACCTTATACTTCATTTGAAAAAGAGCATACATGCAAAAAGATGGACATAATCCAGGTTTCCCTCAACTTGACATAGAGAGAAAAATGTCCAAGAACTTAACTCTACAATTATCAGTTGCTACAAATGAATTATGAAGGTGAAGAAAACCCTAAAAGGTCTTCTTCATGCTCAACACCCTCAAGATCTGATACCAATCCTTGTCTGATCCATACATCCCTTAGCCTTCAACCTGAAAAATTTCCATTTATATGTGCTCAAAACATAAAACAAAGGTCACCAATGGATTCAAAGCATCCAAAAACCCCCAAGTATCCTCTTTCTGAGCTCAAATTGGTGAAAAACTCAAAAATTTATGAGCTCCAAGCTCATCCATGAACTTGATTGTTAACTATCCTACAATTTCGCCCTTCTGGCTAATGATCCTACAATTCTACCCTGAAAATCGCTAACTATGTGAAAAATTTGCCATCCACAGGTGCAATTTGTTGGACCACTAATTCACCCTCTAATGCATTAGGGCCAAAAAATGTGGACATATGGGCCATGGGGCCAAGGGCTGGGCTAACCGCCCGCCCCCAATCTTTAGCGCCTTTTTTCGCGTGTCTCCTTAACTCCTTATATCGGGGTCATATAAGTGGTCATAGGGCCCGAGGTTGGCCCCCCTCCGTAAGCACCCTTTGTAAGCACCTTAACCTTTGCACTATGGTCACGTGAAAGGGGTATATGACCTCAAGTTGGTTCCTATTCTAGAGCACCTCTGCCTTCCGCCCAGGGCCACGATCCTATGGGTAGTGGGTGCGACCAGGGGCAGGGGCTAGTAGCCTGACCCCTTCCTCCAAAAAGGCATTGAAATAATACTTTAAATAGAAGTTTAATCCTTTTGATATTAAGAACCATCGTGTGGTGTATTGGTAGAGTGCTCCGTTGTTGGAATATAGGTCATGTCTTCAAATCCCGATCAGGCCTTCAGCCGACCCATGCCAAATTTTTAAAAACTCAGGATGCCACATGGTAGCGTCCCATTGAGCCATGTGGATCCCATTCATAGGTCTATTTCAACCAAACACAACCAATCAAATTTGTTCAAAGACCAATGAACCAGATGATGCCACTTGTCAACTTTTGGTTGGATCATACTTGTACGGTCACCATGATGACTCAGGAGTATGGCCAACCTAGTCAACTGCCCTGCTCAAATTTTAGTTGTTTCACCAAACGACCAGCATGTGATAACTTGAGCATACAGTGTTGGATTGAGGTGAGGCAAATGTCATTGGATTCAGAATAACGAGCCCACTTCAGCCAAGCACAACCAATCAAATTCACTCAAAAAACAATGAACCATATGATGCCACTTGTTATCTTTGGTTGGCTCGTACCTGTACGGTCACCCTACTGACTCAACAACACGGTCAACCTAGTCAACTGCCCTGCTCAAATTTTAGTTGTTTCACCAAACGATCAGCACGCGATAACTTTAGCATACAATGTCAGATTGAGGTGAAATGAATGTCGTTGGATTTAGAATGACAAGCATTTCGATTTGGTGTTGGTTTCCATAATTTCTAGGCACTTTCATTTTTGAGTGAAAATTTGATCGCCTGATCACTAAGAAATTAATTGCTTATTCAAAGGGGTTAAGTGAGAAAAAAAAATAAACATGTAGTGTTTTGGACTAAGAAACCCTAAAATAAAAATATAAAGAGAGAGCCTAAGGAGAGACTCATTGTACACACTTGAGAAGGACTTTGTGTGCAGGAAGTGAGCCCTAGAGGAGGCCAAGTATGTCTAAGGAGGTTGCAAATTAGCAAGTCAAGTTTAGGAACTAGCAAGGAGATTTGATTTGAGATAGTCGAGTGGAGGATCTATCCAACAAGGGTTCAAGTTCCTATGGTAGAAGAATTCAATTCCATGTTCTAGCTAGAAGTTGCAACTTAGGGTTACTGTGACGGTGGGATGAGCCCTAGATCTGAGGGTCGAGGGCTAGGAAAATCAGGTTGAGGGCCTCAAGACCTGTTGACAGGGCTAGAAAAGAGGGTCAAGTCTATGGGAAGAGGTCACAATATGTTGGAATAGGTCATAGCTTGAAGAAGGTGATCCATTGTGAGTTTAGGGTAGCTATAAGATTGAATGGAGGAAGTCAAGAGCCCATAGGAACTTACTGTTGTAGAAGGATTGAAGGGCTATAAAAGGGAGCCAAGAGTCTTGTTGTTGATATGGAGGAGGCCTAGGATATGCAACAACCTGTAATATCCTGGTTAAGGGCATGATCATTGTTGGTTGAGACTAATCTAAGGAGGATTGGCGTTGTTATAACAACCAGCAAAGCATCAAATCTTATGTTGAAGAAATCAAAGGTGGATGTGACTTGCAGAAGGGTTGGACAGTGGTCCAGTAGTTTTCGTTAGGGAAAACAAAGGGTGTTGTAGTAGGCTGAGACTTACAGGAGGACGGTTGAGGGCTGGAAAGTGCCAAGATCAACTAGTTAGAGCATAAATAGAGACTGTCAGATGAACCACAAGGGTGGAAATGATTTAAATGAGAAGATCATGCACAAAGGGAGTCTATGGCATCGAAGGATTTAAGCTATAGCAAGGTACAACAGTGAGAAAAGAGGACTAAAAGGACTGAAGATGAAGTATTGTCTTTAGCAAGTCACCACTTGTCTTTGTATTGTGTTGGGAAGATTATAGATCAAATGGAATGGATCTCAAGCCCTAAATTTTGTATAATATGTATACTAGTTGTATCAGATATCTGAAGGGCTATGATCCTTGGTATGACAACCCTAATGATTATTTATTAATGGAATAATAAAGGTCGAGATTTAGGCCATATAAATTTGTGTACTTAATTGTTTTATTGTTGTTAAATTTCCATTATGCAAAGTGTTGTTAATGTTGTGTATCTTCAGTGTGTGTATGCTCTACTTTAGACATAGACCAGATCTGAGGTACAAGGAAAATTCAACACAATGACAACTTTCATCTTGAAATCTTACGTTGTTGAAGCATTTTCTAATGTCCCTTTACCCATGGAACATCCTTGTGAACCATAAAGGGTCTCCTTTAGTAATTATACTTAGACAGCTATAATGCTCTCTTCAAGTTTCGCAAATGTGCCCTTGATGGTTACCTTATTTCGTAATATGCATGTCATTCTATATGTATTATGCGCCTTTTTAGCTTATATTAGCTACAATTGCACAATGCAGCACATATAGAGTAACTACATATATGGCCTAGCTAAGTTTTTAGGCATCACAAATTTCAACTTTAGCAAATTATTTGTGCATTCAGTTTTAGATAGTGAATGAGATGTCTTCTCTCATAACCAAGGATCATTAGGTTTATGTTTTATCGACAAGTTTTTTGCATGACTTTAATTATAATAGATTGTCACTTTTCTTCAAGACACTCTTGCATTATTTTCTTTTAGGTTAAAATCCCGCATTGTATCTCCATTTTTAAGTCCACGATTTCATATGCACTTCATAACTAAAAATCATGGACTTTGTTATGCATCGTGCTTCATAATATGTAGACATGTATAGTGGTATATTAAATATGGATGATCCTACATGCGCTTTATAACTAAAAGTTATGGAATTTATAATACAATCCACACTTAAGCCCACATATCTACAGTGGTATTTGTATATGTGGAATTCTACATACACTTTATAAATAAATATCATGGACTTTGTCATGTAATCCACATTTGAGCCTGCAAAGACATGTCTATAGTGGTATTTTTATATATACATTCTTACATGCACTTTACAACTAATAATCATGGACTTTGTCATGTAATCCACTCTTCAGTATTGAACCTACTTAAGCACATGCACATTAATAAGCTACATGTGCAATATGTTTCAAGAAGTTTCTACTTTGATTAGGATTCTATTAACCCTAGTGTAACCTTTAATTTTCTTAATTTTTGTCGTGTGTCTCCTTTTGGTCCTTCTAAGTCCCTGAAATTTCTTAGCTAGGCCTTGTTCTATGTTTTTAGGCACCTTTAGTGCAATCAAACCCTAATAAAGTTCAATCACTAGTTAGACTTGGGGTTCTATTTGCACCTAACCCTCAATGTATATGTATTTCATAGAGCATGTATAAAGGATCATTGGTGACAATGATGTGCATTTGTGTGTAGGGATTTTAAGTTCTTTTTTATCTCCTTCTAGAAGTTTCAAAAATTGTCATGAAGGATCTTTACAGATAATGTCTACATGAAGAGATTGGTTTTCATCCAAGGCTTCATCACATTTATTTGGAAGGTTTTGATTTCATCCATTAGAGTTTGACTCTCTCATTGTGCTTTAGTAGTTATCTTAAAGAGGAGCATTATAATTTGTTGGAGTCCTATAAGTCAATAACAATTACATTCAAGGCTAGATTGAAAATTTTTTGTAGGTCATCCCATGCAGAATTTTACACAAATCATTTGATGCTTTCCCCCCCTGGTCAAGTATCACTCCTTAAAGATTGTTATTATTACATAAACCATCCATCCATAATAGGGCTTGAAGGATTGTGACATTTCAAGGACATCTACTTGCATCCTCCCCTTTATATTGATTCAAGTTTGTTTCTCCTTATTTACATTATACTAGGATAGAATTTGGACCAATTTCAATCATTTCCATCACGAATAGGAAGCATAGTTTTAGAAAATATTTTATGGAAACAATTTTTTAGAGTATATCATTGTGAACATTTTAAATCAAGGGTGTCAGGAAGGGTTTTTTGTGTAAATTGAACTTTAGTGTGCAAAATTGTATTAGATGTATCAATGCATTTAACGCAACAATGTACCAAGCCTCCATGACACACACAATGGGGAGGTAAGGGCATAACTGGCACCTTTCATATGATGATGCACTCAATAGAAAAGAGTGCATTGTTAAGGGATGTTCATTTTTACAAAAGCAGATTGAACCACCAAAATCTATATGGCGTGTCAACTACAATCCTCAACATCACTTAAAGTGCATCATATCCATCTTCCTCCATTTATATTCAACATTAAATGTGCACAAACGAATTTGTATTTTACAATGCATTATTATAATTTTTAGTAGAGTGAGCCACACTTTTCAATACATCATTTTTATATAGCTATGTTTCATGGACAATGAGAACTTTAAGGGGATATTTCACCATTGGGCTAAATTTGAGGGGTTGAAAAAATAAGGAGGCATTTTTAAATTTAAGAAACATTTTAACATTTATCCCAAAAAATAAATTTGGGCTACAAAAATTTATTTCTTTAGTCACTACTATGAAAATGCTTAAAAAAATAATAACTAACTACTCAATTTTTCACTTTCAGATCTCTATCATCGGGGGTTATACTTGCTTGAGATTTTTGGCTCTTTATAAAAAAAGATTACAATCACTCAATATTTTCTGAACAACATAGGGTATTTCCCCTCTAATTCATGATTATTTTTTTTCAAAGACACCATGTCCAACTCTTCCGAGTTGAATTAATAAAACCCTTTTGCTTCTATTTCCAAGATTTACTTACTCCAATGCAATTAAAATTAATTATATTAAGAGATCCATCTTATAAATAAAGTAGCCAACCCCATGAGGAGGTGATTACATTATGGATTTGTCTAAGAACAGTGGTTTGTTTGTTATGAACATTATGAATTGTAATCCAATCAAAGAAGAAATTAGTGATAGTTATATCAAGACACTCTGCCAAGTTGTAGGAAGATGAGTAATTGATATTTTTTAGTTGAATTTTATTGTTTTTTTTCCTTTTTTTGAGCTTTTATCACTTTTGATAATATAAAAATTATAAAGGTTTTGGGACAATAATGGGGCTAGAGCTTTTGGGATCCATTAATGAAGGGTTTGAACCTATTATTGACCATTATTTTCCCAAATAAATCTATAATATTGTATCCATTAATTTCTTACATAGTATTTATTTCAAGAACCTAATTTTGGATCAGAGTATAAATTATCTATATTTTTAACATCAGAAGTTGGTTTCAACTTTTCTTTATAGAGCTCCATCTTGCGGTAAGTTGTTGGCTTTTTGCTTAGTCCATAATAGACCATAATGGTTGTAAATCCATGGTTATGGAAACCTATTTTTGCAAAATTCATTCCATATAAAACATATTTTTGTGGCAAATTCTTCCTACATCATGCCATGTCCATAAGGCGTGTTGCTTTGCACTAGTAATCTCCTTCACTCACATTTCTTGTATTTGGAGCTTAATGATCATGTGTATGTAATGATTTTTTCCAAATGTATGTTTAGATTTCCCCATTCTTTATGGATGAACAAGCTACATCATGATACTACATTTGGGGTCAAATTCCAATGTTTGAAGAAAAAAAATCAATTTTAACATCAATTTACAGTTTATTTTTTTGAAAGTTCTCTTTTTGTTTTTGTTTTTTACCCTCGATAAATGTTAATTTATTAATAACATCAAATACACATCACTCAATTGATGTTCTCTACGTTTCTTAAGCAACATTCTATGTGTCTAATTACTTTTGACAAAGCCAAAATTAATTATAGCAACCTAATGTCAATTAATCAATACTTCTAGTACAAAAATTGTCTCAAGTTAAATATAGAAGAGTGTTCCAACATACTATTAATACTTGTTTACATATATTATTTGTATTTAAAAAACACCAACACGAAAGAAATCATGTATCTTGTATAAGGAGTTGGGATTAAGTGACATATTAGAAGTGGTAAACTCTGTTAATTTGTTCGACTTAATATCCTACCCATAACTAAAAAAGAAAATGGGTAAAAGTTGTAAATAACATTTAAATTATCTATATGTGATTTTTTTTGAATTTGTCCTTTTTGTACTATTGTTTGCATTAAATTTGTTGAAATAAATAATAATGTCAAATAACACTATTGTGAACATTAATGCATATGGTCAAGTTTTGGATACAAAGGCTCTCACCAAAGAAACCTTGCTTTCCTATGGTTTTTTTTTTTCTAAGTTAAGTTAATCTATTGATATATAACAAAAATGTACAAAGAGGACTAAGCCTCAACAGAGTTTAACATAGTGTTTTGGAATATATCTAGACTGCCCCAACATTGGGGAAACCAGTCCACAGAAACAAAAAACCATAAGGGGTATCAGTTCTTGAGATCGGAAACAACAAAAAACCAGTGAAGTTTTACCATGACAAAAGATCCAGACAAAAGACCAGATTCCAACAGAAACTAACATAACAAAAAAACTAGACAAAAGACACATGGCAGCCACGTCATATTATTTGAATTCGTCCGGGATGGATTCCTCAACAATTGGGCACGCCTAGTCATCCGCCTCCTCTGTCGACACTCTGCCGTGTGGCCCACCCCCACTGCCATGTGGCTCATCCGTCGGATGGACGTCGCCATGTCTGCCAATCGCCACTTGTGGAGCTAACCCATCATAACCGATTCCACTTGGGGAGTGCGTGGCTGCAGAGCTACCACCCTGTTGATGCTTCGAAAATTGCTACATCAACATGGGGGAAAACCACCCGCTCTGGACCTTAAAGGCAGCTCCTTCTCTGTTTGGTGTGGTGGCTCCGACTGGATATAATGGGACTAGTTTCCCAATGATTTCTAAATTGGATAGATAAGTGGTTGATTTTCTATTATCTAATGATAATGATGAATGATTTATTCTAAAATGTAAAATTATAAACAACTAATCTATCCCGGGAAATTTCCACTCTAGTGCAACTTTTGATGATCTTTATCTATAAATAGGCATATAGATAACTCTATTGAAAAATAAAGACATTCATTCATATGAGAATTACTTTGTTCAAGTAGTTGAACAAAGTAATAATTAAAACATTATTACATTATTTTTCATATATCATTGACATAAATATGATTGAAAGAATAACATTCCTTAAACATTCAATAGTGATAAGTATAAGGACTGTTGTTAAAACACATACATGTATCAAATGATAGCAAGATTGAATAAACGTTGATTCATATAAAGGAATGGAGCAAAGACATAGATAATAGTACCATATGTAATTCGAATCCCTTCCGATATCAATCGCATTCATATCTCGTCTTTCAACTTAGAAATACTCTCACAAAAATCAATAGTGCATATCTCATCAAAGTATTCTTCATTAAAATTTAGAATATAGGCCCAGTCTTCATAAAAAATATATATCGGAAGCACAATAGTGCGACTCCTGATCCAAGTTTTATACAAAAATTTAGGACCCTTTCTAAAGACATGAAAGGGTCTATAAATTCTATCTAAGTTAACTGATTATGAAAATAAAAATGCTATGATATGGTATAACCAAATCATGAAAATCTCCTTGAAATAGGCGTGCTTGCAGTCGGTAGAATGATTCACTGTTTCAGCCGATCATCCTTTGGTTTGAGCTGGCATATAGCAAGCATTGGTTGCAATTCTGGAGGGTGACTCAGACGTGAGTGCAGTTGGGCTGAATACGTAGCATCATGAATTTTGAGAATCATATAACCAATTGCATCGGTTAAACATTTCAATGTTGCTTTTTGACTATGTAGTTTAACCAGGAAGAACCAAAAGGTGTCCCAAGTTAAACTTTGGATGCCTGCGATTAATCTTTCCTTATTTTCTAAATCCTGCTTGCATGACTGCTCCAGTGCTTTAGCTGATGGAAATCTACCCAGAGTACACTCTGAAATCAAATTAGACAGATAAAGAGTATCGTTAATTAATTCAATCAAATTACCAGTTACTGATCTACATCTTGAAGTTTCCCTTTCTGCTTTCATCAATTGAGATTGCCATTCTAGGAAAAGAATTTCTTTGTGTGATTCTATAATTTTAGGCAGATTTGTAGCTTACCTTTCATTGGTTTCTTGCCAGGCAAGAAAGTCTGTCAATATCTCATCGGCATGTTCCAAATTCTGCCTTGCGTCAACTGATTTGTCAATCATTGAAGAAGAAATCTCACAGAGGGGCTTAACAAGAGAAATATTATGACATAGTAAATTTAACTTTTTAATCAATGCCCTATTGATCTGGAGAGCTTCGAATCTGAACTCTGTTGTTTGAGGAAGACTTGTGAACTTTTCTATTTTTTGAGTCAGTTGAGCGATTTGCTCATCTTTTGTTTTGCTCAATTTCTCATTCGTTGTCTTTAGCTTGGCTAATGCTAAGGATAATTCTTTTTGTTTCTGTGTTGCACTTTGGTCTATCCTCTGCTTCTCCTTGAGCAATTGCTCATTTAGTTGGTTATTTGATTGTTGTTGCACTGCTAATTGTTGTTCCAACTGCTCTATTCTTTGTGCTTTTTGGATACCTGTGCTTCCAATGAAACAATTGTCTGATCTTTTTCTTTGAGTAAATTGCTAACTTCTGACGCTTTATCCATAGTAGCTGCTGAGTATGCCCCGTCATATTGAGAGAGTTTTGTAAGGTCTTCGGAAGGATTAATTTCTTCTCTCCATACCACATTAGCCATTTCTGTTTGTGCAGGTAAAAGAGAGGATTGATCAAACTTTCTTTTTTTCCTTTGTATTTTTACTATAGCCTTATGTTTGGGGCTGTAAAAGACATCTAAAGGTGGTATTTCTTCTACATGTAGGATGATTTCGTCAAATGGATTTTCTGGAATTATCTCCATTTCTTTCTAAATGATGGGTGGGCCGCTGGTTCCTTTAGTTGGAACCGTACTAGTTGATGTTTTGTGACCAGTTGTCACTTCAGGCGTGCTGAATCCCTGTAATGTCTCAGTATTGCTTATAATGGAATCAAATTGTTGCCATTCTTGAAGAAGTTTGGGATCAATCTGAGTATATATATTCATGAGTTGGCTATCTTTTCCCTGTTCCTGTTTCTGTCCATGTTCCTGTTCGGAGGTCTTTTCCACATCGGAAATCTTTCCAGTAACTATTTGTTCAACCTGACCGGATGACTGGGCTTTAGGATCTATGACTAAGAGGTCTAGAGACAAAGTTTGCTACCTCTGCTCTCTAAGCTTATTAAACACTTCTAATCCTTCATCTTGATATTTGATTCTAGCCAATGATTTAACCTGAAATAAAGATTGGGCTGAGGAAAATAGATCATTGAAGTCATCCTTTTCATGATCAAACTTTACAAGCTTGGCTTGTTCAAGAACATTATAGGCAACTTTTCTTGGATCATATTGCCTATTGGGGATTGTTGCAAGATTCAACATTTGTATTTTTCCTGCCTCCTTTTCTGCATGTTTGTAATCATGAAGAGTGAAAACACCGCATCTTAAAGGGAATGTAGGCCATGCCTGTTTCTTGGAATTTCTAAGGGTTTTGGATGTCCCTTCTACTGTTATTTGATAGGCTAATTCCCGAGCTAATAGTTTATCGGGCACATATAGTGGAAGGACATGAGGTTTTGTAAGGCTACCAAAAAGCCTTATATAAGTGAATTTTTCTTCCCCAAACCAACTGCCTACTGCTGTCAAATATGTTTCTGCTTCTGGGGATATCTTTGGAACAGGCCTATCAAAAATAGAGTAATAAACAGGGATAATAAAACCATTGCAGATTTTGTACAAATGGTTTTTGTAATTAGCCTTCCATAACTGATCATGATAGATATGGATTGGCTTAGGTTTTGTGGGGGTCCATCTCCACCCGAGCAAAGGAAATTCAGAATTGAAACAAACAGTGTCCATAATGTAAGCACTGTAATAGAATGGGGGAATGGTCCTAGTAGTTTGATATGCATTTGCTCTATACTCTAGGATTGTTGTGGCTAACTTGTCAGATAAAATATTGGCCGAATCCATTACATAGCCATTGATTGCCGCCTCCATTAGAGGGACCATTTCTATAATGAACTTAGCAGAGTCATGTATTCCCCACATTCTACAAAACATAGCTCCGACATAACATTAAGGAGAAGCCAATGAGTCCACAAAGTACTTACCCGATGATTTGTGCTTGTGCTTCTCGGGAAAATGTCTCCATTGCTTAATTTGGTTTGATTCTAACTCATTTTCTTTTGAAAACTCTTCCAGAAAGGCTTTGTTGTACCGCTTTTCAGGCTCAGGTAAGTGATACATTTTCCTTAGATCATCTGGTTGAAATGAGCCAAGTATCCTCCCGTCAACTGTGCAAAAGGTTCTGTTTGTAACTGGAATTTTTTCCACTACCCATCTCATGACATCAGGATATGGGAGGACTTTAGCCTGGGCAGCTATTCTATGAAGAAAGGAGCATGCCAACTCTTTAAGAGTTCCTTCAGACTTATCAGTTGAATCAGCGGTGGCGTCTTTTGATAGTTCTTCGGGCTCTTCAATCTCAATTAGATTATAGATACCTTCCCAGCTAGTATTTCCTAGTCCGAGACATGTCGTGTCTGATATTAATCCCTTTTTACTTGGTTCAGGATCTTTGGCTGGCTGAGCTGCTACTATGGATTTCTTTAACTTCCTTCCCATTTTGCTTCAGATTTATGTTCTTAGCGGAATTCTGCACAAGCGATTGCAAAACTGTGATACAGAGAAATACTGTAACAAACCAAATATGATAATGAAAAAGGATTTACGTCGATCAACAGGTGGTAATGGAATATAGTTAAAGGTTGGCGCGGATGAAATCTAAAGAAAATATCTACCCTTAATTGCTTCATTAAATAGCTGTTTAACCTCTCAATCATGGTAAAGACGGTTTTAAATGCCCTTCATGTCGCTTATATGCCGAATGATAAATTGAAGCTTGCCTTAGATTTGTTTGATGGATAATCATTGATAAATCGCAAATCGACAATCGGGAATATCAAGGGAAAGGCTTTAACAATTGCTTTGAATATCTTCGATCTTCGAATAAGTGATATGATGCATGCAAACTAATTTAAATATATCCTTGAGATGCGTGCCTAATAAATATATCGCAATCAGGAATGGAGTCGGGCTTTATGGTTCTGTCAATGCGATTTCGTCGATTGCTGATTGCGATATGTTTTATCGCATCGAAGGGTTTGAGCCTGTCTTCAATTATGTGTTCGCTTATTGTTGTCATCGCTGATTTGCCGATTGCGATATGTTTTATCGCATCGGAGGAATTAAGGGGCTCCATTATATTGCGCTTGGCATTTGGCTTTTCCGATATCAAATTGCGATTGCCTTTTTGGATCGGAGTAAATGAGTAATGTTTATTGTGGCTTTGTGTATGTTTCCTTTGTTATTGCGATATGTGATCTTCCGATCGCTTTATCATAATAACGAAGGGTTTCATAATTTTTTTTTTTTAAGTCACGCTTTTTATTTTTATTCAAAAAAAACTTTCCAAATGATTGATTTACCTTAAGCCTTTTAATAAGGGTTTTTCTTATGATGGGTTAATACCAATTTTATTTATGAACACACAAATCTTATTAAGGGACCCATTTCTTCTTTAAGTTTTATGTAACGATTTTTTAAGAAATGGGGGGTTGCTGATTAGCACAACATACCCTCAGCATGCTCACTGCTACCAATATTCTTGCCATGCAGAGCAAAATTACCTTCGTCCAGCAAGTTCTTTCCTGTGTCTCTGCCATTACCTTGTCTGGGAGCTTCCTCTTGCCGCGAATTGGAATTTACCACCTGAGAAGTCGGCTGCTCATTGTCTTATGTGAAAAGGATGGAGATTGTAGTGATAATTACTGGCCTGTTCAGGGTGCTACAAAATCTAAATTGGGTTGAGTGGAGAGCAGGATGAAGGGGCAAAGGAAAACTAGCAGAGTGAACTGCAAAATCACCGTGATTTGCACCTGAAGACCGAGCATGACCCCGTCCACTTTGAGTGCTAGGATATCTGCCCGAACCATATCTCTGGGGATGATGTAGTTCAGGGGAGGGAGAGGAGGTTGCAGGCTCAGGGTGTGGATCAGTCTGAGGGTGGGAACTGCCTCCCCGAGTTCCTCCTCTTCGACTTCGCATGCGAAGTCGCACCATGTTGGAATTTCTGGCTGAGTGATCAGAGGGAGCTATGACAGAGGGAGCGCTGACAGAGGGATTGTGAGGGGGAGCAGGGTCATGTTGGGCAATGGTTAGATAGCAGAAACTGGAATGGGAATGGTGATGCCCATTTCCAAAATCAACGCAGCAAACTAACCAGTAGCGACGCCCAGTTATTGTGCAGGAGCTGGGTTTAGAAGCTTGGAGTGGGCAGTTGTAGTGGAGCAGGGGAGAAGGAGAGACAATGAGCCCAGGGGAATCCATGTCCGAGCAGTTAATAGCTCTTTCTCGATTCGAGCCTGCATTAAAAGTCGCCTGCGGTGTGTCAAGAGAGCGCTGAGGGTGGTATGGGGAGAGGCGCCATCAACCAAGTGTCCCGTCCTCTCGCCACCGTTCTTCATAATGCCCATAAATTCACTGTATGTCACCCGCATCCTGGTGCATTCCTATGGATATTGATATTAATGAATGCAACTATTATTTGCATACCAGAAATCATAAAATAAAAATAAAAATAAAATGTCTTGGGATGATCCTAAACTTCCTTCAATTGTTGGGAATGTTATTACCATTGGAAGAAATGCAAGAGCTTAAGAAGAAGAAGAAATAATACATCAATAGTTAGAAGGCAATACTTATATATTTGGTTGATGAAAGGAGGAATTGAACGACGGGAGACATGTTTTTCTTTTTCTTTTTTTAAGTTTCAAATGTTGTAATTTTTATGCTAATTATATTTCTCTATTTGTTAGTACAAATAGAAATTTTCGTGGGCTCAAAATTCCTGAAGGAATAATTTATAGTAGCAATAGTGAGGGTGAAGGAGTTGAAGCTAATATTACTTAAGAATACCAAAGAAAGTGTATTAATTAGGATACAATATCCACTATTATTTACATTAATTTATTTTTCCTTGGCTATTATTATCTCATATTTGTAACAGCCCTGGTGAAAATTCCATGTAATAAATGTTAAAAACAATAACCACGGATGACTGGGACACTTATTCCAAGCTTAATGTTGGGCAAGACATCCTAGGGGGGTGTTCATTTGATTGTTTATGGCTGAGGAAATTGGCACATGCAATGGCTAAGGCATTAAAATGGTATTTTGGTACATTTATTTATGAAAATAATGGAAATTAAGAGAAAAAGGAGGTGAAAGGTCACAGGTTGCATGTGAGGAGGAAAATGAAGAAAATAGAGGCCTCATTCATAAAAAGGATTTTGAGGATCAGTTGGTAACCTTTTGTCAATTCGGTTTTGGAGCTCTCTCGTTATTCTCTCTCTCTCTCTCATACTCTTGGTTACTTAGATTTTTCTTGGAGCACTCTTGGAGGGTGTGGTATACTTGGAGTCTTGGAGAAAGAAGGCAAAGGAAGAACAAGGAAGCGCAATAGGGCATTGACATCAACAACTACATCAGATTTGCTTGCAAGTACCGAGTTGCGTGTATGATTTCTTCACTAGTTTTGGCATGCATGACACATGCCTATGATTTCTTGGTTATGATCTGTCATGGGCATGGAGGATGGTCGGGATTGATAATGGATTGCCTAGCCTTACCATTTCCTATATAGCCATGGCGATTATGAGTTTACTTTCATTACTTTGTTTTGGTTGGTTCTCATGTTTCCTTAGCTTAGGTTGAGTTATTAGTCCTGGAAGCCCTTGTGGAACAAACGTTCTGGAAGCCCTGTAACAGCTTGGGTTGAGTTATTAGTCCTAGAAGCCCTGGTTGGAAAAATGCTCTGGAAGCCCTTAGTGGGTTGAGTTACTAGTCTTGGAAGCCTTGGTTGGACAGACGCTTTGGAATCCCTGTATAAGTTGTGGGTTGAGTTACTATTTCTTGAAGCCTTGGTTGGACAAATGCTCTGAAAGCCCTGGAAGGCTTGGATGGAGACCAATCTGATGATGGTTTTCGTGATGTCTTACCGTGAGATGGAATCACTATTTGATGGGTTGAGGTGGATGGCCTTTGGAAGCCCTGAATGAGTTTTTATTGATGTGTTCTATGAGATCCCACATTCATGCTTGGAATATGGCATGAGGGTGAATGGCTGAAGAGAGATTTGGCTCGGCCATTCTACGGTCAGGTGGAACATGGTAGTCTCATCTCCAGTTGGTCCATTGCATTCATTAATGAGAAATTTGTTCCCTTGATTTTCATGTGCAAAGGTACTAATGTATTTGTGGATTTGATGGTTGATATGTTTATTGTATTTATGTTCCTATTATGCTTGTTATATGTGCATTTCATGACAACAACTATGTATGGATCTCAACATGTTTTTACTTGTATATGAATGGATAATGTGTTTATGAGTTAATGGAAGACAATGCAAGAAATGGCATGAGGGAACAATGGTTCATAGTGATTCTCAGATAAGTATGAGATCCCTACACTTAATTATGTTATTTACACCTATAGGTTACATGTTGATGATATGTTTGACAAAATATTTGTCATGGCTGGTAGGGGTCTGGTTATGATCTTGTTCATCTTATTGCCTTTGCATCCTTGTTTCCTTGCATCCTTACTAATTCAAGTGATCATTCCATTCTGGGCAGTGTCCTAGGCTCTGGGTAAAAAAGGGTGGCTCAAATCCTGGAACGCTAGCAAAACAGAGCATTAGTTTAAGACTAACTCGCCTAGCCAGTGTCTAGGAAGCATTATAAAGCACCTTCCTAGTGTCTAGGGAGCGTTATTTCTGAGACTAACTTGCCTGGGCAGTGTTTAGGGAGCATTACCCCGCCCTAAGTTTCTCAAACAACAGTAGGACCCAGGGACATGCAGTCTGAGTGGTTGACTTGTCTCCTGAAGGTTATTTGGATGATTTTGGATGACTGTATGTGATGTTTCGTCGATTCCATTTCCTTAAAGTCACCAAGGAGGTTGAATCTTATCATAGTGACCTCTCGTCACATGTTTACCTCAGCTGGCCAGTTGCTTGGGTAGATGTGGGAGGAGGGTGTTACAATATTCTTCTACCACCATCAAATACTTTATATATATAGCACAAGTGGAATAATTAGGATACAATATCCATTATTAATTACATTAATTTAATTTTCCTTGTCTATTGTTATATGATATTCTTCTACCACCATCAAATACTTTATATTCTCTTACCACCACCAAATACTTTACCTTACGCATACCAAGAATCACCTATCCTTATGAAAGATATGGGAATGGGTTATAAAATAATCAATTCATGCCATATTGATTGCATCATATCTAATGGAAAGTATGCAACAAAATTGAAATTCCCTAGGTTGGGAATCAATAGATATATAACTTATCATGTAGAAAGAAGTTGGTCCATAAGGTTATCCTTCATATCATTGTAATTTCACATTCTTGATGATTGTTCAAGAGAAAAATAGAACATGACTTGTGAATTATCAGTGTGGAAGAGAAGTGAAGATAGTGTTATGTCAATTCCTATAGATGATTTTTCATTAGGGACATCAAGGGAAGACAACTCATTTTTAAAGAATAACCTCATAATGCTAGTGTTTAATTGGTAGATGATGGTGTAAATCCATCTAGAGAGCTCAAATCCATTTACTTTGTATGGAAAAATTTTGTTATGGACAATAAACTTTCTCTTTAGATGTCAATAAATAGGTAAAACACAATGTGAGCATTAATTTTTACATGCATATATTTGTTAGGAACATTTACAATATACCAATTAATGTCTATTGTTTGTTGCATACTTTGTATGTACAAGAAACTAATTATTTGTTTTTTCAAATAGTCAAGTGTTTACCAAGTTAGAGGTATGGATGTTTATGTTCAGCCTTTTATTGATGAACTTTTAAAGTTATGAACTAGCATCACTATGTATAACATTTTCAAACCACTAGGAAAAAACTATCTCAATTCAATGGAATAATAACGTGGAAGTTTCATGATGCCCCAAAGCTAACACAATTTTTGGCATGCAAAGTGAAAATTGAATCTATATATTCTATATTATTTTGTGTATTTTTTTAAATGTTTTAGCTATCGACATTATTCTATAACTTTTACGATTTCAAACAAAGGGTAAATGCACATAAAATGTGCTTCTCTTCATCTAACTAGTTATTTTTCTTCTCCTCCACATTGCTAATTCACTTGGTTGGTATAGACCAAAGTTTCTAATCATCCCTAATTGACATATAAATAGTTATTTCCCTTATAGTGGTGCAAACATCATAAGCATCAACTAAAATCATCAATACCATTATGTTAATTGCCTATCCAATGGATTTCTCTTAATGGAAATAAAAATTAACTAACAAGTGTTAAGTATTAATCGTTAAACTAGTGTTTGAATGGGTCAATGCCATTATTTTTATTACTATATAACATTTATTTCTATTGTTGGTAGTACTATAACCGCATTGTACACAATGGGCATATTTGTTTCCCATCTCAATGACAACAATTTTGATGTCTCATGAGAAAATTCAAGAATGATGGATAAATTTAAAAATAAAAATAAAAAAATAAAAATAAAAATAAAAAAATAAAATACCCGTCAAATTATCTATAATGCATGCATCTATAATTGTGTACACATTCACATGTTGCTTGTATTATTCAAGGTGTAGTATCCCCTCCTTTCTTATTAAGTTATGCATTATAAATTTAAGAGTGGGAGTTACCCTTAAATCTATGTTTATGCTTACACCTATGATAATGCTTTCAACATATTTATAACCATGGTCAATCCTACAAGAGGAGAAAACCATCATTTTCTAATAATGCATTGAGTTATCCCTATTGTTATTTGCCACAACACACACCAAGAAAATATTTCCTACAAAGGAGGAGGGGATTGTTTAGTGAGTAAGCATTATACTCACCTTGCAACCAATAATTGTTATGTAAGTAAGAGAGATCACTCCCTTATAACTACCCACCACTGGCATAATGATATTTTTGTGATAAAAATTATATGTTTGTGTGGACCCACATCCTTAAAAAATAATGTAGGATAAAACACAATAGAAGAGAGTAGATTTTGTCATCATACAAGAAGCTTAGATACACAACAACATAAACATATTCAACTATTGTTTGATCACATGCACACATGGACTCCCTCACACAAGATTTTGACAAGTGAGGAGGCGAATGTGAAGAAAATAAGCATTATATTACCCAACCCCTTGTTTTGTTGTTGCCATTGATTTTGTGGTTCACTTAGTCTTGATTAGCTTAGCTTTTGGCCATCTCATGTCCAATGTTAGGGTATTTTATTTTGCTTTTCTCATTTTGAATAGATAAGATGAGCCCACACATTTGGACTAATAAAACATTTTGTAGGTTTAATACAAAAAATGGCCCTAACTGTTTCGCTTGATTTATGGCCCACATCTTTTGACTTCATATATCTTAAAATATTTGTTATTACATGTGTTTATATGTGTGTGTGTGTGTGTGTATAAATACACACACACATATATATATATATAGAGAGAGAGAGAGAGAGTGCGTGGTGTAGCCATCATCACCTCAAGTCTTAATTGAGGCAAGCATGCCCACAACCCTATGTGATAATTGCAATGTGTATATAGTTGGGTGTATATCTAAGTAACATGTTAATGCCATTTATATTAGATTTGTCTCATCTCGCAAGCGACGTAGGATTTGTAGGGTTCACATGCATTTATGAGAATATTCCTAAAGCACTCCCACCATGTTTCATGATCATTGTTGTGCTTCATTTTGGTAATTTAGTGAGCGTGGTGTAGCCATCATCACATCAAGCCTTAATTGAGGCAAGCATGCCCACAACCCTATGTGATAATTGCAATGTGTATATAGTTGGGTGTATATCTAAGTAACATGTTAGCCATTTATATTATATTTGTCTCATCTCGCAAGCGATGTAAGATTTGTAGGGTTGGCATGCATTTATGAGAATATTCCTAAAGCACTCCCACCATGTTTCATGATCATTGTTGCACATCATTTTGGTAATTTATATCTTCTCATGCCATGTCTCATGTATTCTCTACATTTCTCTACTACTATTTTAGTTGCTAGGCTCTTCATTTGTGGGTGGGTCTTCTAGTTGTTTTGTGATTTACTTGGGGGTGTTTTAGGTGATGGACTACATCGTCCTAGTCTATGTCCATACACCCAACATTGGTTTTAACTTGGGTTATTTCCATTTCTTCCCCTAGTCTACAGATCTAATTTTGGAGTGCACAATGGTAAATGGTGTAAATTATGTTGTCTTGGAATAGCTTCAATCAAGGGTTAGCTATTGTGTGTGGAGGTATTGTGGGTCTTCTGGATCATTTTCAAAGCGCACAATGGTCGATGGTGTAAGTTCTGGTGTCTTAGCATAGTTTTAAACGGTAGTTGGCTATAGTGTGTGGAGGTATTGAGGGTCTTTTGGAATAGTTTTAGATTATTTAGCAGTTGATGTTGTATGTTATGTTGCCTTGGAATAGTTTCAAGTGGAAATTGTCTATAAGGTGTAGAGGTATTGTGGGTGTTCTAGTTTGGTTTTGTGCTTTTATTCACGTATTGAGTCTATGTTGGTCCTAGTCTCTAGAAACTGGTCAATTTTCGTGCCTTGTTAGCATTCCAAGCCACAAAGGGGTGTCAGTGGGTGTGGCTCTCGCAGGAGCTCATGCACAAGAGCATGAGCTCAATCCTCTACTCAAATCTTTCACATGCAAATTTTGTTGGAAGTTTAGTAAGAATTACATGAATGTGAGGAAGAAATTGTTGCAAAACATGATTGTCACTTTGGCTATGAATTTATTGCAATGATGGCTAATTAGGTGTCAAATATAATCCATTCAAGGGGTTGTTAGAATCAATACATGCATATGGTGGATCATTACTAGTATCTAAAGATGCTTGTGGGCAGAGTTCTTCTTGATAGAGTTTTTGCAAAAGATGAAATACTCTTGATGATGGATGAGCTTCAGTTGGATTTTAAAGATATGGACAAATGTTTGGCTAGGACCACGGCAATCATAATCCATGGAAAGGGGCTAGCTTCTCCAAAACAATTAGTTGATCTAGTGCATATTGAGGTGGATGTTTCCACCTCCGCTTAATTTTTGCATGATGATGTCTCTTTTTATGTTTGTAGGTTTAGTTTATTTAAGTATGTTATGGTTGTTTATCTTTATCTAGTTTTCATCATAGTTTTTTCTGGATAATAAGCCATGTTTTGTAATATTTTTTAATCTTTATGGTGCTCATGGTATCTATACATTTTATGGAATAAATCTCTCATGTTTTTCCAATGGGATAGTTTCCTTAGTGACATACTAAAGGTGCATAAGGAGCTAGACAATATGTAACTACTTCCAATTAATAGAGGCTTTTAACACACACACACACATGCCATGACATATTTCAATTTTTTGTAGTGTAACCAAAAAATAAAGCAATCTCCCATGTGTTTCCTTTTAACATTCAACCCGCTACTAGACTAAGTATCCATGCAATAGAGCTCGAATCATAGAGACTTTATCCTGATTTATATGTGATAGAGACATGCTTGACTTGTATGTGATAAAGTTACTCACCCTATAGAAGCAATAAAGATGGTACAATACAATCTAGGAAAGAAAGAGTAGAGCAGTAGAGGAGTTGTAGAAGACCCTAAATCAACCCTTCATATCCAAACAAATGCCACCTAATAAGAAAACCTAAATTGGCATCTTCCACTTCCTCATTCAACTCATCATGGATATTATTATTATGGAGTTCAGAAAAATATGTGGCTTTGTTTTATACCAATGTAAATTGTCCTATGAGGTTAATGTTCCCTTCAATTGAAATGGCAATTTCATTGGAATTCCATATGGTCTTAATTGGGAGTTTAGGTGTTTTAAAACAAATAACATATCCATATGTATTTATGTCAAACACTCAAATTACGTGTATTTAAAGAAAATAAACTACAAATATTATCAATCATTGTAGGAAATTTGTCTAAAATTTAAAATATTAGGTCAAATGAAGATGAAAAGAAAATATCATAATTGTTATTCTCTAAAGGGAGTGCTTCAAGAAATTTGTTCTCATAGAGAGTAGACTCCCCTTCAAGACCATGTTATAGATTGTGCAAACCACATTAAAAGTGGACCTCTAATGAATAAATTTAAGTCCAACAACTTCACTAGTGAATCGCTGCCATGCTGGCAAGATATTTAATTATGTTTATGCTTGAAGTGACTTAATGCATATGAATTTTCCTAGAATACAATTATTTTGGGTCCACATATAGCTATATTATTTTGGTATACAAACCAATTCAATCCTCAAAATAATATGTATGAGAAAGTCAGGCTAATTTTGAGGATAATAATTGAAATGTTACTTTACGAGCATCCTTAAAAAAGAACTACATTAAAGACATCATAAATTCAAAGAATAACTTGATACAAAAGTTACTTCACATTTATAAAAGTACACATTTTATTCTCATCAATAAGTTTCAAAATTCTTAGTCTTGGACCTTAATTGCCTTGTTGTTTGTGAGGACTAGTCTGTGTTTTTATGTATGGTTTCCTATGTATCTTTCTCTTATCACGGTTATGTGGAGTATATAATAGTAGAATAATAGGAGTGTTGTTTAGTTTTGAAGTTTTGCTGGATAATTGGGCTTGGTTTGATAGCCTGCATATGTAGCTCATGAAGCCCAATGATGTAATGGAATTGTAAGTTTCTTGAGTATTTGCCACGTCTGAGCACGAAATTAATATAATTAGTACTCTTTGGTGTTAAAAAATAAAAGTTTCAACATTCATTCTTATAAAAAAAACTAGTTTGATACCAATAACATCTACTTCTTTAGGTTCAATCCACTATGTTCAAGACACTTATGAGAGGGAATATATGGACAATCATTTTGAGTTGTAAAATTAAAAATAATGATAATAAACTTGTAAATATTATGCATAAGTATACACACCCTTTTACATTCATTCACATAGTTTAATAATAAAAATAGTTCTATTCTAGGCACCTCAAACATTCCATTGTTTTATGGTTGGCATCATTAATGTGGAGATCGAACAATAATAATGAAATGCATTGTTGTGGACCTAACTATTTTTTTTAACGATACATAATAATCCTATGAATCCATAATATGATTCAAGAAGGGATAATAATATCTATGGGAGAGTGGTTGATTTGAATTGGATCATTAAGAAATTGATCAGTTCTAGGAAGGAGTGTGTTTTATTATTCTTAAGAGACAATTAGTTTGTAGAAGATTCAATGAGAGCAAAGGCATCTGTGGAGGGGCACACTAAGTAACATATAACATCTAAAAGAGTTTCTATATGCATACAACGGATTGTTTCAAGAGCCTAAAGGGATACTACCCAAGAGGGAAGTAGAGCATGAGATCCAACTATTGCCATATTCCCACTTCCAAACATCAAGTTGTATAGGAAGTTTTTTCTAGAACCAAACAAGGTAAAGAGTTAGTTGTAGTAGTTTCTAGAATAGGGTATTACTAGACCAAGTACCTCACCATGTAGGTCACCCATCATAATTGTGCCAAAAAAGGATGGGACTTGGAAAATGTGCATTGATTATAGGGAATTAAACAAAATTACACTTAAAATCATGTACCCCCTACCTAGGATTTATGACCTATTGGACCAGTTGAGGCAAGAGAAATACTTCACCAAGCTAGATTTAAAATAAGGGTATCACCAGGTTTAAGTAAAAGAAGAAGTTACCAAAGAAGGCTGCCTTCAAAACTAGACAAGGTTTGTATGAGTGGTTAGTCAGACCATTTGGTCTATGCAATGAACCAATTATGTTCACCAGATAAATGAATGGTACACTAGGCCCATACCTAGATTCATTTGTTATTGTTTATTTGGATGATATATTGATATACAATGCTACCTGAGAGGAGATCACATTTGATGAAGGTGCTAGAGATATTGATGAAGCACCAACTATTGTCAATTCTCAAGAAGTGTGAGTTCACACATCAATATTTGGTGTATTAAGGCAATCTGATTTGTGGGGGGGGGGGGGGTTAAGATAAATCCTATGAAGATGGTGGTCATCATGAAGTGGTTGGTATCTATAAATGTTTGATATATTGTGAGTTTTATTGTGGCATCACAATATCTATAAAAAATCATAGCTTCATTTTCAACAGTAACCATACCACTCCATTCCATAACAATGAATGGCAAGAGTTTCCATTGGGGGAAGGGTAAGCAAAATTCCTTAGAAGAGTTGAAGAAGAAAATCAATCAAGCACCAGTTCTAACATTTCCAAACTTGCAGTATCCCTTTGAAGTGGAGATAGATGCAAGTGGGTATGCTACGAGAAAGGTTTTAATGCAGGGAGGAAGGCTTTTATGCTATAATCTGAAGTGATTTATGGGGTGGTTCTCAATTACCCTATCTATGATAAGGAACTTTACACCTTAGTACACATTGTAAAAAGGTGGAAACATTATCTGATGGGAAAGGAGATAATCATTCACATAGATCAGCAATCGCCAGTACCTACAAGCCTAGAGTAAGTTACAACATATCATGCATTACAAGTGGATGGGGCTTTTATAGTAGTTTCATTTATTGATCAAGTACAATAAGTTAAACACAAATAAGTTGGTTTGCATGCTTTCAAGGCAACCCACATCAAAAATCACATGCTTGGGAACTCTTATGCACGTGGATCATTTCACCCATGTTACGTACAAAGAGGCATATACAAAGGATGAGGAATTTAGGGAGGTGCATCAATAGATATTGGGAGAAATTCATATGGCTGATATTGAAAATACAATTTACTATTATCTCCAAAATGGATTACACTACATGAAAGGAAAGTTATGTGTTCCTCAAGGTGAGCGATTGCAACTATAAGAGAGGCTCATGCCTCCTGGGAATTTTGGTGTAGGGAAGAATAGTGGCCAACTTACATAGGTCTGTGTACTAGCCCAAAATGCAAGAAGATGTAGCTAGGTTCATAAGAGGATGTATGTTTTTTTGTATATGCAAGCCTAATAACATGATATAGGTTCTATATTATCCCTTACTTATACCAATTTCATCCTTGGGAAAGCATTTCCATTGGCATTGCAAGAGGTTTACCTATAATCAGGAAGGAACATGACTACATGTTTGTGGTAGTTGACAAGTTCACCAAGAAGTGCGTTCTCATGCCCTATAAAAAAACCATCAAAGGGTAAGAAGTAGCAAACATATTCTTTGAAAAAGTCTAGGTGCATTTTGGGATAACAAGGAGCATTGATCCAAACATGGACACTATAATTTATAGTTCATTTTGGACTACAATGTGGGAGAATATGGACACAAAATTGAAGAGATATACAACATTCCATCCATATACATATGGGAAAATAGAAGTAGTCAATAGGACTTTGGTACAACTTTTGAGGGGTTATAGTCAGAAGCAATTGAAGGACTAGGATGAAAATCCAGTCTGCATACGACCCTCCTACAATAAAGTAGTCCACACTTCAACTAGTAAGTCACCATTTGAGACTTGTTTTGAATATTGGCCACCTTAACCTTTATATGTTTTATATATGTAGCAAGGAGGAGTGAGGGATAATCTCGTAGGGAATTCTTTAAGAGTAGACAAAATTGTTGATAAGATCAGGCAAATTCATTTACAAGTACAAAAGAACCTGAATAAGTCAAAGGAAAAATAAAAGGCTAGGCGTGGTCAACATAAGATAGTGAAGTTATTTAGAGTGGGAGACATAATATGATTACAATTGTATAAGAAGAGGCTATAGGGTCTTGATAAGAAAATAAAGGCTCAATAATATGGTCCTTTTGAGATACTAGAAAATGTGGGAGATAGTGCCTATGGACTCAATCTAGCCCCATACATGCACATTTACTCAATGGTGATTGTGAAAAATCTGAAACTCTATGAGCCTTCCATGTTGGATTGGGAAGAGGACTATGTCCATCCTTCCATGGAGAAGATACAATTTTGCATAGGAGGTTTAGAACTACAAGACAGTGGCAACGTGACCTTTGGTAGATGGGGTTGAAAGGACAACTTTTAGGCAAGGCTAAATGGTACGCTAGGGATATGGTATAGGAAAATTTTCCTCACCTCGTTCTAGTAAACCATCTCAATGCTTTCAGAGTGGAATGATTGAAAGAATCAAAATAAAGGAGTAGTTTTATTGGTAGGACCCTGTTTAGAGAATTGGGGTATGAAATATCATAGGGCCAATTTGAAGCCTTAAAGATGTTTTTGTGAGTAAATATCTCCTACTTGAGCTTAGGACCTCATGATGTTATTCTACACTTGAATACCATTCCAACAATGAAAGAACCTTATTAATCTCACTTTAGATACAATATTTATGTCATCAAGAACTTGGCCTATTATGATTGACTACTATAATTCAAGAGTATGCCATGTTGTCCCCTGTTACTCACAGAAATAGGACTAACCATGTGGGGACTATGAAGAGGACTTTAGAAGGGTTGACTTGTAACTCATGTCGAGGGTTGAATGGGTCAAATATAACCCCTAGTTGGATATGAAGCTGTGTTTTAACCATGCCACTAGGGGCGCGGGGGGGGGGGATTCCATTGCATTTTATTGCATTTGTTCCATAGTAGAGCAGAGTAGCTAGGTGTGGATAGAAAGAGAGCATAAAAGGAGTTTTCATTCGGTTTCATCCCACGTGCCATAGTTCTAAACAAACTCCATAGAGAGCACCTTCTCCTTTATACTTGCATCATTTCCATTTTAGGTAAAAGAGAGTAGAGTGGTCGCACCTTTTAGCTATGTTTTATCTTGTAAGGGTTTCCCAAAGCATATATTGGTGCCCATTATGGATTGTAAGTGATTGTATTTAGTTGTTCTATATTTTATGCATATCGTATATTGCATGCATAAATAACAAAATAGTAAGAACAAATCTAGAATCTAAAAAGGAATTAATCTTCATATTATATATTTTAGTTTATTTTAATAAATTTGTTGCGATGAACTATCCATTGGAAAATCCATGACAATTTATAGATCAGTGGTAGGTTGAAATAATATTATAATTTTTTTTTAGGTTCCTACGCATGGAAGGGTGTAAGTGACAATCAACATCCCTTAAATGATTAGAGAAACAACATGTTTTTCTATTCACTTCCAAATGCAAGGATCATCATAGTAAATTAAGTGATCTCTATATTGTATTTAATTTGTTTTAATTGAATTACATGAGAATGTTTCCATGAAACTACAAAATTTGTATGAAGATGAACTATGTGGGTTGATGAATGCTACCCCAATACAAAGATATTTCTACTAGGAAAGGTGTATAGGCTAAATGGTAGATGGGCATGTGAATGTTTCCTTTATCATAAACCCACCTATAGACACTGTCATATACTAACAAAATAAATAAATTAAAAGCATTGGAAAAAAAATGTCCCTAAAAAACATTATACCACTTGGGAAAAGTAACAACAAGTGGCTTCAAATGGGAAGATAATTCAATACAACTTTGGAATAACCTAGAATTGTAGTTATGGAATCATATCCATCACTTAGAACACTAGGCATCGAGTCATATCTTTTTATGACAACCTTTAACTTATGAGAACAATCAACACTAAATGTTAATATCTCATGATGCATGGATAGATTTTGTCAAATAGATATCAATCAAATATTTCTTTAAAGGGTGATGGTAGTTTTCAAGAAGAGTGGAAGTGAGAACATCAAATAATAGGTTGAGATCCACTATAGATCACAATGCCAAAATAAAATTAAAAAAACATATGGATTTTTTTGTGTGCTAAAGGATGGATGTGTTCTTATGAGTCACACAAGTAGTTCATTCTCTTCAAGAAGTCTAAGGAAAATTCAGAGCGATAAAGAGAAGGATAACAAGGAAAGCAATAAGGTCTATTTGTTTGGATTGTGCATCAATTATTTGTTTGGAAAGCTCACACGAATGGGAAGAAAGTTATCTTTGTTTAGATTTTGGGCTAGAGAATAGCAACAAACCAAGTTATAGAGAGAAGCATTGTTGTTTGGGTGGCTGGCCTATCACTTGGTGAGTTGCCTTGATCAAAGGTCTTGGAAGTCTTCCTTGAATTTCTATAAGAAGATAAGTTGTTTGGTTTTCCCCTATGGAGGAGCCTATTTCTGGTGTTCTTGTTTGCATTTTGATCTTCTTTATTTGCATCATCTCGATTATGAACTAACATTATATCACTAGAACTATCAATATAACAAGAGGAAACATTATAAAAGAAACCATGATTCTGTTTACCCTAGTTTTTCTCAACATTTATGGCCTTGGAAGATTTACAATGTAGAAATAAAATTTTGCTTGAAACCAAATGCAACACAAAACTAAATCACGCACCTGGTAGCCAAGCGCTTAGTGGGCTAAAGTTGAGCAGTACTTCGATGAGTTTTTTTATGTATAGGACTCCAAGCCCAGTTAATCTTTCAAATCTAGATATGCAAATGAAAGTAACTGCAAAACAAAGGAAGGAGGAGAAGTTAGATGAGATAAATAATTAATAAAATAGAAGAAAAATAATATCAGTGCCTTATGCCCAGTTATTAGAGTAAGAATTTCTCCTACCTCTCTACATGAAAAATGACAGTTTATGGTCTTTCACTCAAATACAAATACAATGGTCAAAGAAAGACAAATACTACATGAATTTTTTTCATGGAAAAGTTTGTTATTTCCTATAAACCTTTATGTAACTCCCATTCGGCCAAGGCATACAACACAATATCAAACAAATTTTGTTGTCTTACCTAAACCATTACCATTTTGAGCTATTTTCTTTATATAGTTGTTCCACTTCAACATCTAAATTGATATTAGTTGTCCTACACATATTCATGAGACCAATGAGGCAAACTTAGATTAAATTTGACAAATATTAAATTTAATTGCATGAATAAATAATAATTAAAAGGACTTGTGTGCATGAATACCTAAATGAACTCTTCTTGGTTTCGAGAATAAATTGTTGGAGTAGTTTAATCTTGGAGCAAACCTCCGTCCACTCGATGAAGCAGCAACGAAGTCAACATTGACATTGTTGTTGCTCTGTTGGATTCAAGGTGTTTTGCTCCAAGATTATCCAAATCCTAATTTATTCTCTACTGAACACGACCAACCACATGAAGGTGGAAGCTCTCAAGGCCCACCGCCCCTCCCTCGTATCACTCCCAATTCCCCAATACCTAATCTATATACTATATAGGAAATAGTTAAAAGCAAGACATTAAGACATATGAAAAAAATATCGCAATAATTCATTTATTCATTCATTCGTAAATCCACAAAATATTTCTTCTCAGTAAATTTCATCATTAGAAATATGTTTATATAATATGAAACAAGGTCATGTACGTAAAGAGACATATAACAATTATTCATTAGCATATAACATTGATTCATTCATTTATGAATCATAGACACAAAATACTTCATCTCAAAAAAAAAATATCAACAAAAATATGTTTTCATAATATGGTACGTGATGTTTCTAATGATATAACTAGTACAATCATTTCTTTTTCTTTTTCTTTATTTTTGATGGCCTAGTCGTGTACTCATGACATTGTCAAGGCTGGTGCATAAGCGATGGATCATCAACTGTAACAAGAAAGAAATGTTAAATTGATATTTTTTGTTATTATTCATTAATAAAAATAGCATTAGAGTTTTCTTTACCTTATGCACTAGTCAACACCTTTGGAATGGCTACTATATTTATTGTAACTAATCTATATATTGGTTGCATTTTCTAATTTATATTAGTCTAACACAATTCTAACATATATTAGTTGTGAATTCACAATAGTTTCTGATTATGATGAAAATTTAAGTACATATGAGTGTAATGTCCATGATGGGTTGTATGAATTGTCCTTCGCACAATGCCCATCAATGATTATAACCTTGAATGGGCTAACACTTGTTTGTCATCACCATCTCAAAATGACTCGATAGATGAAAATTTACCATTTTTGTCATCATCACTTCACATTGTCTCATAGATGACCCCTTCTACGGATTATATTTATGAATTTTTTGTAAGCCATCCCCTCTACCTAGCCTATGATTGATTATGAGAACAACTTATAAGTAGGGGACCTTGTCAACAAAGATCCGTCAATTGTCCTTTATTCACTTGTTGTCGCAATCAATCATAGGATAAGTAGAGGGGATGTCCTTCCATAAATTTATGCATGTAATCTATAGAATTGGTCATCCATGAGATAATGTGAAGCAATGATGACATAAATTGTAAATTTTCATTTGTCGGGTCATTTTGAGTTTATGAGATAGACCAGTGCTAGCCCATTCAAGGTTATAATCATTGACGAGTAATTTGGGGAGGAAAATTCATACATCCTATCATGGACATTACACAAATATGTACTTAAATTGTCATCTTAATCACAAATTGTTGAAATTAGGCATTGAAGCAGGAGTATCTAGCACCTAAATTAAGAGTGTGGTAGTGTATGGTGGAGTGGGATAGGGATACAAAGTAGTAGATGGTTGACTTATCATGGGCACAAATTATGTAAAGGCTTAGTTTAACATGGGAATTTGATTATAGGCTCTTGGTGTTTCTAACAGAGTTAATTGACTTATACCACAAATTTATCAAATATATGGTATTCTATAGCCTCCATGTATTTGAGGTTAGTGAATAGGGGTTATCAAGCCCAGGCGAGATAGCACGTCCCTGGTGTATAGCCTAATTCTGCCCGTCTCTCTATTTGTATGGACCAAAGTGATGATCTACATGCCCATATGTGCTAGCCAAGATGGATCAACCATGAATATGTGATTATTGTATTGGGCTATAAATCTATGAACAACCCATCACGTTGATCTTTAACCAAAGTCATGGAAGGATCTAAATTTCAAGAAAGTGTCAAATATTAAATATAAATCAAGTTAATATGTAAACTAACTCTTTGCCCTAGATTTCTCAACATGGTAGCAGATCCAAGTTTTGAAGTGAGGGCAGAAAAGAAGATCAACTTGGCACCATTCACTAGTACAAATGGGGCCAAAATATAACGGTTATTAGTTAGATATGTGACTTATTGGCGTCAACTATCTGACACATTGGTGCTCATCAAATCATTGCTGACATTTTGTCGAATAATTGACAATTTAGTTAATTTTGGATATTTGATGGTACAAATGTCGATTATCTGACACACAAAAATGACAAAACTATCATAAAAAACTGACACTTCGAAGTTTGTTTTACTATGCCATAAATCGTTGGTTCAACTCAATCTATGGTCAAGTGGTACATGGAAGTCCCTCACTTGGTTGTCTTTTACATTTGTTATTAAAAACTAATTTTCTATTGTACTCATTGAGCATTTGTACTTGTTTTTATGTTTCTTTGATGGTTGTTCTATCATGGTTAATATCTTGGTTATATGTTGGTTATAAGCATGGTTCTATAACATGTTCTAGCTATGGCCCTTATTATGCTTTGATATGTTGATGAATGGTTGATGAATGCATGGGCTAACAAGTGTTATTGCAACTACTTGAGAGGGAATTAGACCTTCTCGGTGATTTTCAGCTAAAGTATAGAGATTTACACTCATATATGCATTTATAACTTGTAGCTTACAAGTTTAGTATGTGTTTGACAAAATTCCTAATATGTTCTAGTCAGTCTAGGTCAAGTTTCCGATTCAAGTTTGAGTGATTAACATTGTTTTCAGGTTAATAATGATTTTGGAAAGTCTTAGGCAATTTTGGGTAGTAGTTTGGGGGATGGCCTAAAAAGATGGCATAGATTGTGGGACCACATAATTGATTATTTTAGGCCATAACCACATGGAGGAAATCCTATGATTGTGTTTATAGGCTCATAACCGCATAGAAGAAGCGTCAAGACTGCAGTTGGGAGTCTAGTTCAGTGAAATAAGGGTCCAGCTCAGGTATTGACCACTTGGGGTGTTTGTTCAACTCCTCAGTGATCTATAGTCCCTATAGGATGTTAGTTTGCAGTCAGTTTGTAGGCTCCATTGCCTTAACTGGAACAAGGAGGTCGGGTCATGTCATAGTGGCACTCCACTTCATTTTTACTCAAAGGGCTTGTAAAAGTGGGTAAATGTGGAGTGGCATCATTACATATTGATGTCAGAGCTTCCAGGTTCAAACGCTTTGACTGGATGGGCTAGATGCATGTTGCTATGCATGCATTGTCATGGTTATTGTTATCGTGCATGAGGTCATTATATGTAGTTAGTGTTATCATGCATGATGTTGATATTTGATATAAATATGTCTATATATGTATCGTGCTAATATGGGTTGACTTGTGCATATGAGATAGCCTCCCCTTGTAGAAATTTCTCTATAGATCAGCTAGCTCCGATACCATGTAGAAATTTCTCTGTAGATCAGCTAGATCTGATACCATGTAGAAATTCTGCAAATTCTCTACAAATCTACCTCTTAGACCATGTGGAAAATCTGATTGTAGATTAACCCGATAATGCAATATAACTAAAGCAAAATACTATAATCTACTTCTACTATCAATTTTCTTTGCGGAAGCTTAAAGATTGAGCTGAATTAGAATTGAACAATATAACCAGAAGAAGAAGAATCAATGCACATGAAACACAAAAAATACTCAGGGGAAAGCCTCAGCTAAAAACCCCACTGTCTGTATTATCATGCAAGGTGGAAATACATTAGAATTATACAAAGCCTTAGCTCTCATAGCTAGCCATCTCTCAGTACAATCCTCTTGGATGCTCACAGGAAAACTTGGCTTCTCACAAGCTTTCTCCTCTGCCCTCCAAGCTCCTATTTCCTTGCGTAGTTTCTCCTGGGTGATCCTCCTGTTATCAAGTGGAAGACTCTCAACCAAGTGGAACACTGATCTCACACCCTGTCAGAACTACGTAATCCTCCCGTGCATTAATCCTTATGCATGCATGAGTTTCCTTTATAGGAGAAAACATGCAACTGATAGTACACTGTCCTTAACATTTAGCTCAACTGGGTCTTTCTCGGAATAGACATGCATGAGTTTCTGATGAGGGAATATTCAGTTATCTGGAGTACACTGGTTGAGTGCATGCATGCATCAACTGATTGATAACTCACAATTAGTTCCTCAAATAGATTGGAACTGATTTAATTGGACTTAACTTAGTGAGCTGAGCTAACTAATTACAACTCAAATATAACTCGATCTTATCTCCTTAATTAAGGGTAATCTCCTTAATTTAAGGGATAACTATTGCATGACCTTAGAAAGACTTCTAACTTGAATTTCTCTAACTAATTAATACATAATTAATTAATTAATTATTTTCAAGCAGCTGGTGAGACTAAATTCGAATTTTAATTCAAGGACAAATTAAAATTGGAATATTCTGGATTCTATTTTTATTATTTATTGTTGCTATTTTCAACACTCCCTCTCAACAAGAAAGGAATTCAACTCAATCTGATCGTGAACCTTTGGAATGTTATATATTATATATATATATATATATATATATATTATATTATTATATATATTATTTTATAATAAATAAATAATAAATAAATAAAATAAATAAATAAAAATAATAATAATAATAAATAAATAATAAATAATCCAACCTGAAACAATATGATGCATCTGTCATCAAAGTCTCTGATTGATATTGCCTCTGTCAACTGAAAACTTTGTGCTTCTACTGACTCTGCCTTTTTGCACTATTGTCAATCCTTCTCTGTGCTCTTTAATATCTGACTACTCTAGCCTCTGTCACTTTGATGTCTGACTTCATCAATCCCACTGATTCCTCCCGCTACTATGTACTTTGGGCTCCCATAACAAGGTACGATCCATGAGATAAAACCTCTCAATGGACCCTACCCAATTTCAACCTTCTTGAGACTATCACTTCACATTGCCCCACCTCACACCTAGAGGTATGGATGCATGTGATCCCTCTGCCCACTTCTCCAATTGTGGCTCCTCCACAATTGTTTGAGACCTCTTCTAGGACTGCATGTTGAGAGGTAATTTACTCTCCCTCTCAACCACCAAGCCTCTAACATTTGCCTTTCTCCTCAAGGCTTTGCATGCATCTTGAACCTCAAGAGCATACAGGTTCTTGACTCGTAAACCGATCTGTTTCACCTATCTCATGGTGATGTGTCTAAGGAACGCCTTTCCTTTACTGAAGACAACATCATAGCCTTTGTCCTCCAACATCGCGACCAATACCAAGTTCTTCTTCAGTCCAGGCACATACTTCACATCTGTCAAGGTGATAGGAGCTCCATTCTCCCTCTAAAAAGCAACTGTGCCCACTCCTGAAACACTATACCTTTCGTCGTCACCCATCTCTATGCGCATCTTGAGGTCTTTCTCCTCCAAGGCACTTAATAAACTTTTATCGCCAGTCATGTGGAATGAGGCTCCACTGTCAAGATACCAAACACAACCCATCATTGATGACACCATGCATGCGATGAGAGTAAAGCCCATTTCGAACTGAGAGGCTAATGCCTCACCTTCCAATCCTTCCAAGGATCCCTTCTTGGACTTCTTTGATGGGCAATTAGTCACATAACGACCAATCTTGTGACAATTAAAGCATCTTACTTTAGACTTGTCACCCTTCTTTCCTTCATGAGAAGAATTCGATTTAGAATGGGAATCCTTCCCCTTCCCTTTCCTTGCCTTACTCGCTAAGGCAAGATTTTCTTCATCATCATCCTTGGATGAAGAACCATCTCGAGTGCTCCTCCTGATCTCCTCCTGCATGAGATCTGACCACAGTCGTTCCCAATCTGGCAGTGTCTCCCTTCCATTCACAGAGTCCTGGTAGCTATTCCAGCTCTTTGGAAGGCCAAGGAGAGCGAGGCTCACCATATCATCATCGATAGTAGTTATTCCCACGCTGCTAAGCTCATATTTGCAAGTGGTGAGCTTATTCAGATATGTGGAAATAGTATCGTCATTCTCCATCTTGATTCTTCAAAGCTTATCCTTGAGCGCCAATTTCCTCTGGTCGCTATTGTTCTGGTAAAGGTCCTTCAATGTCTTCCACATTGAATATGGAGTATCCTTCCCATGGAGACTCGAGACAATATGGTCTCGAACTCCCTCAAGGATGATCCGCCTCACCCTCGCCACACACTTCTTCCACTCAGCCAACTCTTGTGCATTAGCTGAACCTGGCTTTGGGATTTCTTGATCAATGAAATCCTTCAAGCCATTGTCTTCTAATACAACCTCCATGCGATCTGTCCATGCTATGTAATTCAAGTTGCCTTCCAAGGCATACTCGAGTCTCAAGCCATATAATGCCATTGGCAAACTTTGAAGTATGATAAGAATTCGATTTGCACCTGCAACCCCGAACTTCAAACATCGAATTCTCTTCTTCGTATATTGTTCACTGCTCTAATAAACTTGGCTCTGATACCACGTAGAAATTTCTCTATAGATCAACTAGCTTCGATACCATGTAGAAATTTCTCTATAGATCAGCTAGCTCCGATACCATGTAGAAATTTCTCTATAGATCATCTAGCTCTAATACCATGTAGAAATTCTGCAAATTCTCTACAAATATACCTCTTAGACCATCTAGAAAATTTGATTGTAGATTAACCTGATAATGTAATATAACTAAAGCAAAATACTATAATCTACTTCTACTATCAATTTTCTTTGCGGAAGCTTAAAGATCGAGCTGAATCAACACTGAACAATATAACCAGAAGAAAAAGAATCAATGCACATGAAACACAGAAAATACTTAGGGGAAAACCTCGGCTAAAAACCCCACTATCTATATTATCATACAAGGTGGAAATACATCAAAATTATACAAAGCCTTGGCTCTCGCAACTAGCCATCTCTCAGTACAATCCTCCTGGATGCTCACAGGAAAAACTTGGCTTCTCACAAGCCTTCTCCTATTTCCTTGCGCAGTTTCTCCTGGGTGATCCTCCTGTTACCAAGTGGAAGACTCTCAACCAAGTGGAACACTAATCTCTCACAATGATCTCACACCCTGTAAGAACTGCGCAATCCTCCTGTGCATTAATCCTTCTGCATGCATGAGTTTCCTTTATAGGAGAAAACATGTAACTGATAGTACATTGTCCTTGACATTTAGCTCAACTGGGTCTTTATCAGAATAGACATGCATGAGTTTTTGATGAGGGAATCTTTAGTTATCTTGAGTACACTGGTTGAGTGCATGCATGCATCAACTGACTGATAGCTCACAATTAGTTCCTCAAATAGTTTGGAACTAATTTAACTGGAGTTAACTCAGTGAACTGAGCTAACTAATTACAACTCAAATATAACTCAATCTTATCTCCTTAATATAAGGGATAACTATTGCATGACTTCAGAAAGACTTCTAACTTGAATTTCTCCAACTAATTAATCCATAATTAATTAATTAATTAATTATTTTCAAGCAGCCGGTGAGACTAAATTCGAATTTTAATTCACAAATTTAATTCAAGGACAAATTAAAATTGGAATATTCTATATTCTATTTTTATCATTTCTTGTTCCTATTTTCAACACCCCTGAACTTCACTAAGGTATGTTTGATTATGTTATATTTTGTTTATCTAGCATGTTATGTTGGTAGGAGATAGAGGATTAGATATGAAAAGCATAATGGTGGATTATAGTTCATGTGACTCTCCTTATAGATCAGCTAAGAAACATGAGGAAGAGTATTCTCTTGACATAGTAGGTACCTTGAGATGTCTAAAGACAGAAATAAGAAGTTGCAAGGCAGATAACGATAGCATAATGTATTCATAGGAAAGGATTGTCAGGGCTCAAGAAAAGCAAGCAGAGGCCAATGTAGTGATCCTTCATAGTTTATCATATTTGTAGAGACAGGGACAATCACATATCAGTTATGGACAGGAGGAAAGGACTAATGGGGAATATGGTAGCAGGTGTTATGGAGGACACAGGTTGGACAAGGATGACATAGTTAGAGGTAGAAGATGGATGGATAAACCTGATAGGAGAGGCAGTGATTATGGGTTATATTATAGTTTCGGTTTAGATAGACATCATGGTCATCATCATTATCATCCGTACAGGAGGAGTGAGAGGGGATACTTTCCAAATGAGTTCAATAAAGCCAAACCTCCTAAATTGATGGAGAGTTGAAGAAACCAGAAGATGCAGAAGCAGGGTTGCTTGGGATGAAGAAGTTCTTCGAGCTGCATGATTATTCAGAGAACATGAAAGCCAAGATAGTTATTTTCAATCTCAAGGGAAAGGCAAACATATGGTGGGAGGATGTGAAGCATGTCAGAGGCATCAAAACATAGGATTTGAGTTGACATGAATTCAAGAGGATTTTTCAAAAAGAAGTATTTATCAAAGAGATATTGTGATGATAAGGCTAAGGAGTTCTACGAATTGAAGATGGGGTCTATGACAAATGAAGAGTACACGACTAAGTTTATGGAGTTGTTGAGGTATGTGCCTTACCTCAAGGATTAGAAGACGAATGTTCGAACATTCATTAGTGGATTTCCATTAGCATTCAAGGATCAGATTGAGTATGATGAGCCTCGATCATTGGAGGAGGTTATACAGAAATTGAAGCATTGTTATGAGCAGTCGAAGCATAAGACTGAACCTAGGCATGACTAGAAAATTGATGAGAATACCAAAGGAAAATGGCCTATGAAGCGGGAAAGATCTCAAGATGTAGAATGTGGCTTCTTACAAGAAGTTCAATACAACAGAGAAGGGACATGGATATCAGCCTGGAGAGTAGAAAAATAAGGCTAATGGCAAAGAACCATTGCAGTGTTGGATTTTTTCCAAGGATCATCACAAGAAGGATTGTCCGATGTACCAGGGTGGTAGGCCTCAGATCTATAGTTCTCAAGAGGTGCAGATAGTCGGGGATGTTGGTCAAAGCATTCCTCAGATTTATGCGGAATTTGATAACAAGAAAACGGATCACCATGCGTCCATTATTGAGATGGAAGGTAAGCTCTGTGATTGATTTGTTTCCATTTTTATTGATCCTATATCTAATTATAATTATGTTAATCCTGACTTGGTGGATAAGTGTGGATTGAGAAAAGAAGTGCATGCAGTGTCTTGGTTGGTGCAGTTAGCTGCAGGGACAAAGAAAAAAGTTCATGATTAAGCAAGAGCTTGTGCATTTGAGTTGAATGGTATGCATACATCAGCACATCTAAATGTGCTTCCTTTGGGTTTGCACAATATGCTTTTGGGTATGGATTTGTTAAACCTTAACAATTCTAAGGTAGATTGTTACGAGAAGGTTATTGAGTGCTTAGATGATGATGGAGAGAAGATAATATTACAGGGAAATAATAAGCCTACATCAATGAGAATGGTTACAATTATGCAGGATAAGCACAGTTGTAGGAAAGGGTGTGTATTATTTGCAGTGCATGTTTCCCGTGACAATGGAAATGATGTTGAGGACGCTGAAATCTTGAAGAGGTATCCGATTTTGCAGCAGTTTCAGGATGTATTTCCAACAGATATGTCAGAGTTACCGCCTCATAGGGAAGTGGGCTTTTCTATTGAGTTGGTATAAGGAGCAACACCAGCGTCAAAGTCACCTTATAGGGTGAGCACTATAGAGTTAGTGGAATTGAAGTTGTAGCTTAAGGAAATGCTTGACAAGAGATACATTAGGCCAAGTGTGTCGCCTTGAGGTGCACCACTATTGTTTGTGAAGAAGAAGGATGGCACTCTCAAGTTGTGTATTGATTACAGGCAATTGAACAAGGTGACTATCAATAATAGGTATCCTTTGCTGCAGATTGATGACTTGTTTGATCATTTGAAGGGGGTAGCATTATTCTAAGAAATTGATATGAGATCAAGGTATCATCACGTACACATCAAAGAAGAGGACATCTACAAGACTGTGTTCTGTACCAGGTATGGGCATTATGAGTTTGTAGTAGTTATGTTTTGTCTTACTAATGCTACAGCTACTTTCACGTGTTTGATGAATAGTGTGCTCCGTACTTATTTGGACAAGTTTGTGATAATATTCATTGATGATATATTGACGTCTTCTGAGAATAAGGAAGAGCATGCAAAGCAACTAGAAACAATGTTAAGATTGTCGAGAGAGCATCAGTTGTATGCCAAGCTTAGTAATTGCAGTTTCTTTCATACTAAAGTTCATTACTTGGGACATGTTATTTCCAAGGAAGGTATAGCAGTGGACCCAAAAAATATCAAAGTTATCATGGAGTGGCCAACTCCTAAGAATATGGATAAGGTTAAATCATTCATAGGGCTAGTTGGTTATTACAAGCGGTTCATCAGTAACTTGTCACGAATTTCCTATCCTAGCACATCCTTACAGTGAAAAGTTAAGAGGTTTGAATGGACCCAGTAGTGCGCAACTAGTTTCGAGCAGTTTCTTATGAATGCTCCAGTCTTGAAGATTGCATATCCAGACAAAGAGTTTGTGGTTTGTACGAATTCTTGCAAGAGAGGACTCGATGCAATTCTCATGTAGGAAGGACAGGTGGTATGTTATGAGTCAAGGAAGTTGAATGAGTGTGAGCGGAACTATGTTACTCATGATCTTGAGTTGGCAGTTATCATTCACGTATTGAAGATGTGTAGACATTATCTTCTTGGCACGAGGTTTGTCTTTATGAGTGATCACAATGGAATGAGATACTTGTTTGACCAACCTAATTTGAATGCCAGGCAAGCTAGTTGGTTAACTACTCTCAGTGAGTTTGACTTTGAGATCATGTACATCAAGGGAAAGGAGAACATGGTTGCATATGCTCATAGTAGAATAGTGCAGGTGAATCACATTGTAGCCGTGAGTTCTTATGGGACAAATTTGCAAGAGCGGATCTTGCAAGCAGGACAGCATGATGAAAGGTATTAACAGTTGAGGCATAGGTTACATCAGTAGGGTGAAGGTGATAGGGATGAGGACTCACCTCAAGACAAATGGCTTGGTCAAGTTCATGAATAGGATTTATGTACTAGATGACAATGAGCTCCAGAAAATTAACTTGAGGGAGTTTCATGTTAAGTGGTATTAAGGTCACCCAAGATATCAGAAAACTTTGACAGATGTTAATAAATTATATCATTGGACGAACTTGAAGAAAGAGGTCGCTGAGTTTGTTGTTTGATGTTTTGACTGTCAGTAGGTAAAAGCAGAGTGTAAGCATCCAGGTGGTTTAATACAACTGATTCTTATTCCAGAGTGGAAATGGGAGGTCATTTTTATGGACTTCATTACAGGTTTGATGAGGACATCAAGACAATAGGATTCCATCATGGTTATGGTTGACAGGTTAAGTAAGGTAGCTCACTTCATTGCAATTAAATCTGCAAATTCAACTAGTGAGGTAGCTCATATTTTCATCAGGGAGATAGTGAGATTGCATAGTGTCCCCAAGAAGATCATATCAGACAAAGACACCAAGTTCACTTCCAAGTTTTGGAAATATTTGTTTGCAGGTTTGCGGACAAAGTTAGCTTTCAACATAGCTTGTCATCCATAGACAAATGGAGAGACAAAGAGGGTTAATATGATTCTTAAGTACATGTTGAGGATGTATGTTATGCATCAACAACGGAAGTGGGAAGCGTATCTTCCACTGGTAGAGTTTGCTTATAACAATGGGTATCGAGAATCCTTAAAGATGAGTCCATTTGAGGTTATTTATGGGCAGAGTTGTAATGCTCCTATCAGCTAGAGTGATCCAGTGAACAAGGTATTGATTGGACCATATATGTTGGCAGATATGGAACAATAAATGTAGGTTATTAAAAGGAATTTAAAGGCAACACATAATAGGAAAAAGAGTTATGAAAATCAACACAAGGTATTTAAGGAGTTTCGGGTTAGGGAACATGTGTACTTGTGCATCAAGCCCAAGAGGAGCTCCTTGAGGATTGGTTCATGTGCCAAGCTAGAACCTCTGTATTGCAGGCCTTTCGAGACTCTTAATAGGATTGGACCGGTGACCTACCAACTTGCACTGCCTCCGACAATGAAAGTCCATGATGTTTTCCATGTTTCATTGCTTAAAATATATGTCTAGGATGTTGATCATGTGATTGACCGGTTTGTATTGCAAGTGGAACCAGAGGGAGAATTCCAGCCAGAACCTCAATACATATTGCAGTAGAAATAACTCATGCTCAGTCACTGATCAATAGAGAAAGTTAAAGTGTAGTGGAAGAACTTTGGGCCCAATGAAGCTACACGGGAGATGGTTGATTAGATGCAGGCCATGTATCCTTCATTATTTTCTTGGTCAATCAAATGAGTTTTGGTATGTGTATATGGTTATAAATATCGTGATGAGTTATGTTATAAAGCTCCAATAAGTGGTATGATTGTCATGTTGGTCATGGTTTGTTATAGTTGTGCATTTTAAATACTGCATCGAGCTATGTCAAAGCTCCATAGGTTGTATGTTTTGTTTTCAACGATTTGTTGGTTATAGGTGTCATACAACACCAAGGATGATGTTTCCCTAAGGGGGAGGGGTTTGTAGCAACCTCAGGTTAAAAGTTCATATAATAAAGGTTAATAAAGGAAAAATAAGGCCAAGGTCATGGGACATGTATTCCAAGCTGAATGTTGGGTAAAGCACTGTAGTGGGCATCATTTTCGGTTTATTAATGCCTAAGGAAATTAACAAAGGAAAAGGGGCATTAATTGACATTTATTTATGAAAATAAAAGGAAAATATGAGAAAAGGAAGGTGAAGAGACACAGATTTGCATGAGAAGGAAATTAGAAGGGAAATTAAAGAAAATGAAGAAAATAGAGGCCTTAATGATAAAAAGGATTTTGAGGATCAGTTCACAGCTTTTGTTAGTTTTTGTTGAGTATGGAGCATGATTGTTTAGAGGTCTTTGTTTCAGCGGGATGTATACCCCAGGAAGTTTGTACACCCCTCCACGCGGGGGTCACTGGTCCCCCCCACGGGGGTCCGAGGGCCAGTGGTCTCCCGGTGGGGGTTTGGGGGTAGCGCCCCGAAGCTAAAAACAGATGTAAAATTGCCTTGTAAAATATAGTAATTTCTAGTCAATCTGGGCCGTTCATTAGGCAGATGATTTGATGACATAACTTATGTTTAGTTTAGGGTTTTTTGCCCTAGAAGGCAACCCTTCTCTTTGTATGAGGGCATTGTATTTGAGGTTGTGTAATAGATGTGCATTCTCCGAGCGAGAAGAAGAGAGGTGAGACTATGAGAGAAAACAGAGGATATTACAACAGATCTGTTGTAGGTTGTGTCTCTTCATTTTGCTGGATAATAGAAAGGAAGGACTGGTTGTTCGAGCTGGACATAGCCCAAACTAGGTGAACCACGTATATCTGTGTCTCCCTTGTTTTATGTGTTTTCTGTGTTTATATTTCTGCAATATTTTATGTGTTCCATTGCTCCGTAATATATAATTTCGTAACAACTGGTATCAGAGCCAAAGGTCTATTGGACTGATAAACTTGCAGGAAAGAAGGGTTCCTCGTTCAAGTGGAAGCAATGGTGGAAGATGGTAAGTTTAGGGTTGAGAAATTTAATGGCCAAAAATTCTCGTTGTGGAAGATGCAAATGGAAGATTATTTGTATCAGAAAGATCTATACCTACCATTTGGAGGAAAAACAAAGATGCCGACAAGTATGACAGATGAAGAAAGGAACCTTCTCAATAGAAAGGCACTCTGAACAGTACGGTTGTGCCTCACTGCATCGGTTGCCTTCAACATTTCAAAGGAAACAACGACAGAGGGTTTGATTAAGGCATTGGAGAAACTATATGAAAAACCCTCGGCCTCAAACAAGGTATTTCTTATGAAACAGTTATTTAATATGAAGATGTCGGAAGGTGGATCTGTTGCAAACCATTTAAATGATTTTAATATTGTTACAAGTCAATTATGTTCTGTGGGGGTAAACTTTGAGGATGAAGTTAGAGCTCTGTTATTCTTGTGCTCATTACCAGAAAGTTGGAATAACTTAGTAATGGCCATTAGTAACTCTGTTTCTGGATCTAGTACTTTAAAGTTTGATGATGTTGTTGGTGCTATCCTTAGTGAGGAAATGCGACAGAAAAGCTCCGGTGAGACATCGGGTAATGCTTGAGTGCAGAGTCTAGGGGAAGAAAAATGGAAAGAGGAAAGAGCTCAGGATATCGCAGTAAATCAAGGAAAGGCAGATCCAAGTCCAAATCGGGGATAGTGTGCTGGAAATGCGGAAAGAAAGGACACCTAAAGAAAGATTGTAGATCTCAGAAGGGGAAAGAAGGAGATGCACAACAAGAAAACAATCATGAAGCAAATGTGACAGGTGAGGTGTTATAAGATGCTTTGAATCTTTCTTTCGAAAATATTATTGATTCTTGGGTGGTAGATTAAGGGGCCTCATTCCATGCCACACCTGATAAGAAATACTTTCATGACTATGTTCAAGGAGATTTTGGACAAGTTCGTTTGGGTGATGATAAACCCTGTAAAATTGTTGGAATGGGTAAGGTTCTTGTAAAACAGCAGAATGGAAATCAATGGCTACTAAAGGAGGTAAGGCATGTTCCTGATCTAATGAAAGATCTAATTTCAATAGGGCAGTTAGGCGGTGAAGGTTGTGTGACAACTTTCACAGATAAGCTTGGAAGGTCACCAAAGGAGCCCTGGTAATAGCAAAAGGCGAAAAGGTTGGTACATTGTATTTATGCAATGGTATTTCTAACTCTGTTAATGCTTTAACTTCCAAAGGAGCAGATGCAGCATTATGGCATCATAGGATTGGACACATGAGTGAAAAAGGGATGAAGATTCTTCACTCAAGGAATTTTTTGCCGGGTTTGAAGAATGTTGATTTGGACTTCTGTGAGAATTGCATTTATGGAAAACAGAAGAGAGTCAGATTTCTCAGAGTTGGGAAAGAAAAGAAGAATGAAAAATTAGAGCTTGTGCATACAGATGTATGGGGACCTGCTCAGGTATCATCTCTCGGTGGCTCTCATTATTATGTTACTTTTATTGATGATGCAACTAGAAAAAACTTGGATTTATTGTATTAAGAATAAATTTGATGTATTTGGTACTTTCAAGAAATGGAAAGCTTTGGTTGAGATTGAGACAAGAAAGAAATTGAAGTGTCTTAGATCAGACAATGGAGGTGAATATTGCAGCAAAGAGTTTGATCTGTATTGTTCAGAGCATGGAATTCACCGAGAGAAGACAGTTCCAAGAACACCACAGAAAATGGTGTGTCAGAAAGGATGAACAGAACAATAAAGGAGCGTGCAAGGTGCATGAGATTGCATGCAGGATTGCCTTTACAGTTTTGGGCAGATGCTGCAGATACTGCTATTTATCTAATAAACAAAAGGCCTTCAAGTTCCTTGGATGGTGGTGTTCCATAGGAAGCATGAACATGTAAAAAGGTAAACTAGTCTTTTTTAAAGCCTTTTGGTTGTGAGGCCTTTGTCCATATTGATAAAGAAAATAGAACAAAGCTTGAAGCAAAGTCAAAGAAATGTACCTTTATTGGATATGGTGTTAATGATTTTGGTTATCACTTATATGATTACGAAAATCACAAAATTATTAGGAGCAAAGATGTTATATTCAATGAAAAGGTCTTGTATAAGAATCAGTTGCAAGAAAAGAAACAGGAAAAAGAAAACAAGGAATACGCAGTTCTTGATGAAATCACTGAAAAAGTAAAGGTGCCTGAAAATAATAATAATCAACAACTACCACAACAGCAACAGGCACCCCAAACACCTGAAAGTGGTGTTAGAAGATCTACCAGGGTAAGTAGACCCCCTGAACGATACTCTCCTTCATTATATTATTTATTGTTCACTGATTATGGTGAACCAGAATGTTATGAAGAAGCAATGCAGGTTGAAAGCATGAAGAAGTAGGAGGTAGCCATGGAAGAAGAGAAGGACTCCTTAATGCATAACCAGACTTGGGACTTAGTCAGGTTGCCTGCAGGAAAAACTACATTGAAGAATAAATGGGTTTATAGGTTGAAGGAAGAAGATGGAGGTAGAAGAAGGTATAGAGCTAGAATTGAGTTGAAAGGGTTTGCACAGAAAAAGGTATAGACTTTGATGAGATATTTTCTCCTGTTGTTTAAATGACTTCAATCAGAACTATTTTAAGTCTAGTAGCAGTTGAAGACTTGCATCTTGAGCAGTTAGATGTAAAGACAACCTTTCTCCATGGGGATTTGGAGGAAGAGATATATATGCAGCAACCACAAGGATATGAGGTAAAAGGGAAGGCGAAACTAGTGTACAGGTTGAAGAAGAGCTTGTATGGCTTAAAACAAGCTCCAAGGCAGTGGTATCTAAATTTGACAAGTTTATGTCTGAACAAGGTTATACTAGATGTCACTCTGATCATTTTGTTTATCTGAAAAAGCAAAATGATGGCAGCTATATTATATTGTTATTGTATGTAGATGACATGCTTGTTGCAGGGTCTAACATGCAGGAAATAAATGTGCTCAAAATAAAATTGGCAAATTCATTTGCAATGAAGGATTTGGGAGCTGCAAAACAAATCCTTGGTATGAGAATAACTAGAGACAGGAAAAATCGTAAATTAACATTGTCTCAGAATGAGTACATACAAAAGGTGTTGAAAAGATTTAATATGCACAATGCAAAACCAGTTGGTACACCTTTTGCTAGCCATTTCAAACTTAGTAAGGAAATGTGCCCAAAGATCTAAGAAGACATGGATTATATGTCTAAAGTTCCATATGCATCAATAGTTGGAAGCTTAATGTATGCAATGGTTTGCACAAGGCCTGATATTGCACATGCAGTGGGAGTTGTAATTAGGTACATGAACAATCCAGGAAAGGAACATTGGATGGCAGTGAAATGGATTCTCATATATTTGAAAGGTACCACAAAAAAGCTTTATGCTTTGGTGGTTCAAACATTTCTCTACAGGGATATGTTGATGCAGACATGGCAAGTGATAAAGATAACATGAGGAACACTACAGGATATGTATTTACTGTTGGTGGAACAACTGTCAGTTGGGTTTCAAAAATCCAAAGTGTTGTTGCATTTTCAACAACAGAAGCAGAGTATGTTGCTACTACAGAGGCTAGTAAAGAAGTGATTTGGTTACAAAGGTTTATGGGTGAATTGGGTAAGGAGCATGATATGGGCACGTTATAAAGTGATAGCCAAAGTGCCATTCATCTTGCAAAGAAATCAACATTTCATTCCAGGACTAAACACATATAGCTCAAGTACTATTTCATATGATTAGTGTTGGAAGATGGAGAGTTGAAGCTGGAAAAGATACACACTAGCCAGAATCCTACAGATATGCCTAACAAAAGTTGTAACTAAGGAGAAACTAAGAATATGCTCAGTTTCAATTGGTCTTCAAGTATGACGATGA
>APFE030032187.1:73404-98765 GCA_000404065.3 Pinus taeda
AGGTCTTTGTTTCAGGGGATGTATCCCCCAGGAAGTTTTTACCCCCCCCCCCGGGGGGGGGGGGGGGGGACTTGCCCCCCCGCAAGGGTCCGGGGGCTAGTGGTCCCCCGGTGAGAGTTCGGGGGCAGCACCCCCGAAGCTAAAAATAGATGTCAAATTGCCTTGTAAAATATAGTAATTTATAGTCAATCTGGGCCATTCATTAGGCAGATGATCTGACGGTAGAACTTATGTTTAGTTTATGGTTTTTTGCCCTAGAAGGAAACCCCTCCCTTTGTATGAGGGCATTGTATTTGAGGCTGTGTAATAGATGTGCATTCTCCGAGTGAGAAGCAGAGAGGTGAGATTGTGAGAGAAAACAGAGGATATTACACCGGATCTGTTGTAGGTTGTGTCTCTTCATTTTGCTGGATAATAGAAAGGAAGGACTGGCTGTTCGGGGTGGACGTAGCCCAAACTGGGTGAACCAAGTATATCTGTCTCTCTCTTGTTTTATGTGTTTTCTGTGTTTATATTCTTGCAATATTTTATGTGTTCCATTGCTCCGAAATATATAATTTCCTAACAGTTTTAGCTTGAGTCAAGTGGAAAAAGAGAGAGTAAACACCAAGAGGAGAAAGCATGCAAGCAAAGGAAGAAAAACTACAAGCAAGGAAAGCAAGGAGAAGGTTGGATGCACAACTTCAATAAGAAGATTTTGTAGGTAACATGTTGCGTGTGTGATTTCCTAGATGAGGTGTGAGTGCATGGTTCATGCATTTGTTTAGTTGGTTCATTTTCTATCATTGGCATGGGTTTTGCCGAGTTTGACAGTGGTTGCAACCTTGCCTTTCCATTTCCTAGATAGCCATGGTGTGATGGGATTCATTTTTGGTTGAGATTTGGATTGCCGAAATGTTTTGGATTCGGGTGAGGTGGTCTCAGGAAAATTCCCAAGGGCTAGGGGTGGAGATGCTTTTCTCTGGGAAGCCCTTGACAGGTGGGTGGAGACATGAACATTCCTCAACAAAGGGTGAAGGAATTATGAGGCATCCAAGCTTGTTTTGGTTTTGTGGTCTCTTGATTGGTTTTGACGAAGATCACAATAGTTTGAGGGTGGAGGTGGTTTAACCTCTAGATTCCCTTTGTTGTTTATGTATTTGTTTATCCCATGACATCCCATATTCATTCTTGGAATATGGCACAGGGGGTGATTGGTTGAAAGAAAGATTTAATTCAACTCAATCTATGGTCATGTAGTATGTGGAAGCCCTTGACTTCCACATATGTTTATAAGATTTATTTTTATATTGTACTTAATGAGCATTTGTACTTGTTATTATGTTGCTTTTATGGTTGTTCTTTCATGGTTAATATTTTGGTTATAAGCATGGTTCTCTAACATGTTCTAGTTATGGCTCTTATTATGCTTTGATAAGTTGATGAATAGTTGATGAATGCATGGGCTTACAATTGTTATTGCAGCTCCTTAAGAGGGCATTAGACATTCGTGGTGATTTGCAGCTAAAGTACAGAGATTTACACTCAAATATGCTTTCATGACATGTAGCTTACATGTTTACCATGTGTTTTACAAAATGCCTAGTATGTTCTAGTTAATCTAGGTCAAGTTTGAATGATTAGCATTGTTGTCATGTTAATAATGATTCTAGAAAATACTAGGCAATTTTGGGTAGTTGTTTGGAGGCTTTTCTGAAAAGGTGGCACAAATCCCAGGACCACATGCTTAGAACTGAAGATTTTAGGCCATAACTGCATGGAGGCAAGCCCGTGAGTACAGTTATAGGATCATAACCACATGGAAGCAATGTCAAGGGTGTGGTTAGTAGTCTAGGTCAGTGAAACAACGTTCAAAGTCAGGGATTGACCAGTTGGGGTGTTTATTCATCTCTTGGGTGATCTGTAGTCCCTGTAGGATGTCAATTTCTGGTCAGATTGTAGGCCCCATTCCCTTAATTGGAATAAGGAGGTCAGGTCATGTCATAGTGGCACTTTGCTTCACATTTACCCAAAGGGATAGTAAAGGCGGGTAAATGTGGGGTGGTGTCATTACAAGTCCCAAGTTGCATGCACACCTCACTTGCTCCCAGTCAATAATCCAAGTTTGGTCAACGTCTTTTTTGTGATCTTCGGGCCATTGATTTTCTTCTTCTTACTTGCTCTACCGCCACCTCTGCTAGATGAGTCTTTTGTCGTTGATATTTTGCAATTTCCTTGTGTAGTTGTTTCCTGATTGTGATTTTATTTTTTATCGCTTCAATGATTAATATCTCTTTTTCTCATGCAATTACCTCATTGAAGTCATTGGAACACCTGACATCATAATCTATTTTGTTTTCCTCAAATGCTCCCTAACTTGTTTTCCCTTTCTCATCATCCTACGATGTCAAAATTTCTCTTAGTTATCTACATCATTTTCTTCTTTGATCCTTGGTCAACTCGCTGTCAAATTCGATAGTCGACTACTCAATATTTTCCTGGATCGACTTCTTTCTAGCCAATCATGGTGTGGCCACTTTCTTCACTAGGGCCTTTGATGACGCCACTTCAATTGACACAAAAGGTATGGAAAATATCGTAACTTCATTTTCTTCTTCGTCGATGAGAGGTGTAATAGCTTGTTGCTTCATATATTATGTTCAATTGTCTCGACAACCCACTTAAAATCCCATCAATAGTTGGGAAGTTAGAAAGCTCTTTGGGTTCCCCCACTAAATCCATGCGAGCACCAGAGTTTGGTGAAGTCAAGCCTTAGATGAATGTGTGCATTATTAGGGAGAAACATTCTTTGCACAACTTGGGGCACTCTCTTGCGATGGAAAACAAACTTCTAACTCTTCAACCATTCCACAACATATTCTGAGCTGTGTATTCATCTATTGCACCCTACAATGCAGAGGCAAAGCATCGAAAATTCCACATAGTCCACATATTTGGTATGGTGAACATTGCCCCTCTGATTAGCGTAATCTAGACATAGATATGTATATCAACAAAGAGGAGTATCTAATAGATTCACTTGATGTCTGAGACTCTCCACACTGGGTGTTCAGAATATTAGCCACATGTCCAAATCAAATGGAAATTGTCCCTTCTTATTCCAATAGCCAAGTTTGCAACCAACTGTGAAGTACATCTCTAGATGGAAAAACATTCCACCAAGATGTTAAATTATGGGTCTAGATGGGACCCTTCTCTGCCTATGGATGAGCCACCAATTAATGGGTGGGCCCCACACCAAGATGACCATGACCCTATTCCTGATATGGGATTTCTCATTTTTGTTGGGCCTCAATGTCTATCGTTACCATGGCTAGATGGGATTTGTTGTTGTTGTTTTTTATTATTTCATTGTCAACGTTTAGATCCTTATTATGCCCAAATGAAAAATTTTGACCTTGTTTAGTCTCAATGTGTATTTACTTTTCGAGTGGGCAATTAGATTTGGTTTTTGCTCCATGCACTTTGCCCTTTGGTAATATCATTGAACTTATTATGCATGTCTATTTTGGAATAGGGCTTCAAGAATTTAAATTTAATTATCAAGTGGAGGGTAGAGATTTAATCTCCATAGAATATTTTACAATATTCTTGGTAGTATACACAAATCAAAGAGTGAGATTTATTTCCAAAGTAATTATTCCTTTATTTCCCCCTTTTAATTAAATTCCTTAATTAAAAAATATGTAATATGAACAAGTGTCATATAAAATGAGATATGATTTTTTGGATATGTGGTGTTGATAAGCCATGGGATTGGCCCATGGAATTGTAACAAAGACTATTTAGAGATTAAGAATTTTGTTACATGCCTTTTTAAAATGTATATATGTTTGGCTTATATATTAATTGTTTTTATCGTTGATAATAATAATACTAATAACCATTTTAAATAAACTTATAATTTAGTTAATTCTTATGGTTTTTCTTTTTTTCTTTTTTAGCAACTTGAGATGTATGATGAAGTGTTTTAATGATTATTATATATTGATACCTATTGACATTTACCAACCATTTAATTTAGATGGTTGTTGTTGAAAATGTAGTAAGAAAATATCAGTTTGACTTTGCCTTGGTCAAACTAGAAAAAATTTGAATTTTCATTTCAGTAGAAATATTAGAGGTAATCAACTGAGGTGACATGGCACTTATCACTCAATTAACTCAGTTAATTCGTGTTGGGGAAGCTTGAGTTCAGTTTGATATGATTGATTGCTAATTTGTAGCCATCTATTTAAGTTAAATTGGGTTATGGTCATTTAAACTAGTTCTAACTGTTGGATGAACTAGTGGTAGGTCAAGTTGTGGAAGTGTAACTTCAACCACACTCAGTGATTAACCAATTAACTAATCAATTAGCTAAAAATAACTTATGCATGTAGAGAATTCGAGTTACCCAGTTGAGATGGAGATTCCAAGGCAGTGTACTATCAGTTGTAGACTATTCTGAAGTGTACAGGTGGTGCATGTAGTCAGAGGATAAGCCTAAAGTAATTGCACAATCAAATTGAGGGAATTTTCCAATTAATAGGGCACTAATTCCTCAAGGAACATCACAAGAAAATAGGAGCTTGGAGGACTTGAAAATTGAGTAAGTGTTAGCCAAAGTCAATCAATCAAGCAAAGGGATAGACTATACACTTGCAAGTTGTGCTCAAGCTTGAGCAACATGTGTATTTTATCTCCATTCTTTCATTAATGCAATACAGATAGGAATGGGTTTAGAGCAATTTCTTTCCCCTAGATAAATCTTTGTGTATGTGTGATAAATCTTCTTGCATGTTTATGATTAGTGTTCTCAATCATGAATTAAATTCCACAGAGTAGTAGAGTAGATTTAAGTCTTGTGTTTTAGTAAATTTCATGAGCAATTTTAGACCTACACAACAATTTCTACATGGTATCAAAGTAGGATTCACAGTAGAGCAAAAATTTCGAAGTTGTTATTGCAAGAGGATTGAATTTGCAAGATCAATTCTTCAGTGCTAGAAGGATGGCTTTCTATGGACTAAGACTTGAGTATGCCCTTTAGGGAAGCTCAAATTATGTTTCTTGGAAGGACTGCATGGAGACAATGTTGGAAGATATTGAGTTGAAGGAATTTCTTGATAATGACATTCAGAAACCATCATCAACGAATACTCAAAATCTAGCAGAATGGAAGAAGTGTGTATCCAAGGCGAGGATAATCATATTGGAGGGAGTATGAAACCACATTGTCTCAAATATCCACAGGAAAGAGACTTTGTATGCAATATGGCAAGTAATGAAAAATTTGTTCTAGAATAGTAGTGACCACAAGAAGCTGGTGCTCAAGGATAAACTTCAAAATTTCAAGATGTAGAAGAACGACACCATTCCATAGTACTTGAGCAGGTTCACACAATGTCATGATGAACTTGGTAGCATTGGCATTATTATTGTAGAAGATGATATGGTAAGCCTAGCCCTTCTAGGCCTTCCCAAGAGTTGACACAACTACCAATATTCGATGAATGGGAGGGAAAAACTACCAAATTGGGAATGCTTATGGTCTGGTTTGGTACAGGAGGAAATAAGGCAGAATACTAGAGACGAGAATTCATCTAAGTGTGAGGATGAAGAAAATTATGCCTTGGCTAGAAAGAAAAAGAAGGGAAAAGGGAAGAAATTGCAATCTAAAGCATAATCTAGTCAAGGGGGCAAGAAGAAATACTTGTCCAAAATCAAGTGCTTTCACTGTCATGAACTCAGGCACAATGCCATGAAGTGTCCACACAAAAAGGCAAGTAAGAAGACCTCAAGAGGAGCAGTAGGTGAAGATTTAGATTCATAGTTTGAGCTTGACTTCACTCTCATTGCATGCACGACAAGCCAAGTGATGGGGAGTGTCGTACTTGGATTTAGGTGCCTCATTCCACATGATGGGGAATAGAGAAAATTTCAGTGACTTGGACGAGAAAGATCTCCATATGCATACCAAGATGGGAGATGATGGAAGGTACAACGTGATTGGGATTGGTACAGTCACCTTTCAGAGGGAGTCGGTCTCCCCACTCAGACTCAAGGATGTGATATTTATTCCGAGTCCAAAGAAGAATCTAGTCTTTGTTTCAATGTTGGAAGATCGTGGTTATGATGCGATCTTCAACAAAGGGAAATAATTCCTAAGACACATAGCCACGGGACAAGTGAAGCAGATCAGGGTTCTTGTGAAGAAGTTGTACAAGCTAGATGTGGAAGATTGTGTTGCATTAAGCATGAAGGCATAGAAGGTGCAGAGCTACGATGTCAGTGAACTATGACATAGGAGACTTGGCCATCTGCACCATGGTACCCTAAAGGTTATGCAACAGATTACTACAGGCTTTCCTAAAGGAGCACTTTAGCAACAAGATACATGCAAAGGGTGTAAGGCCTGGGGAAGTATAGAAAAACCACTTTCCATGATCAAGACAACAAAGCACATACAATCCTTGAAAGGATACACTCTAATGTCTATGGACCTTTCTCGACAGCCTCCACTGCCAGGCACAAATATTATGTTATCTTTGTAGATGATTTCTCACATAAGTGTTGGACCTTCTTCATGCAAAAGAAATATGAGACATTCTCCAAGTTCATTGAATTGAATGCACTGGTTGAAAAAGAAACTGGAAAGAAGGTGAAGGCTCTGAGGAGTGATAATGGAGGTGAGTACGTGTCGAATGAATTCAGAATTTTTTGTTCAAAGGAAGGTATTCGACGGGAGTTGACAAGACTCCACAACCCACAACAAAATGGGGTGGCTGAGAGGAAGAACCCTAGTATTGTGGGAGCATCAAGGGTGATGTTGCATGACTAAGGCCTACCTTTGCACCTGTGGGCTAAAGCATGCAACACATCAGTCTATTTGTAGAACAAGAGTACTCATAAAATTCTTGGCATGAGTACATCAGAGGAAGCTTTCTCAGGGAGGAAGACATATGTGTCACACATGTTGAAGTATGGAATTGTTTCTTGTTGACTATCCTTTTTTCCCTCTTATTTCATATTCTTTCACCTTCTTATCACCATTTTGTAGCAAACACAACATGTTTAAGGTCAAGGTCAACTCTCAAAAAGGTATTCATCATCCATAATTAGAATCTTTGCTTCTTAATGAATTATGATGAAAATATTATTACAACTACGAAATTACAAACATTCTGCAACTGATATTTGTTTCCGCAACAAAATCCATTGTTAGATAGGTTGCAACACTCCAGTAAAAGGAAAAAGACTACCAAAATGTGACAAATGGCTTCCAAATTGATAACCACCTACTGGCATCACTTGGCAAGCTACACAGGTTAAAGAAATCTTGAAGTCAAAGGCAAAGTTAAACTTGGGAAATGCGTGTAGCAACCAAACACAGGTAGCAAAAAATTAACAAACATCAAACGAGCGAGAATGAAGATTGGATTAGCTATCAAGATTGTAGATCGAGAAAAAATCTCTTATGACTTGCTTTTTCAATAGCAAATTATAAAGAGATTGAACTCTAAGATAAATCAGTCTCATAGGTGTCGAAATAATTCAGAGCATATCAACTTAAAACTCTTTCAAAGTCATTTTATAATTTGTATAAATGTTGTAAGCGAGACAAAAGATATAAGGTTTTTTATTACTAAGTTCTATAGTTCTTTTGTGGAGAAGGTTGATATTCTATTTTATAATACAAATCACTGTTGCTTTCGAATGTGTGCGTAAAGAAGATTTTGAGCACTAATCAAACCTGCACTATGGGAGGGCCCCATGTGAGTTGTGAGACCTTATTCATAAGTTTTGTTTTATTTCTTGCATTACCATTCCTTGTAAGAGTTTTCCATTATAGTTACTTTTCTGATTGTTTTCATTTGGTTGCATAGTCCTCATAAACATAAAAGGCAATAAAAAAATTTCAGTTATTGAATGCATCTTCTTTCCAACACTTGATCATTTCATAGTTTGATTTCTTAATTGTTAATGAATCATTCTTTGGGGTATAAATACACACACAAGTAATCATTCTTAAAGTTGTAAAGATTTTCGTTTTGTTTTTTGTAAGTAGATCTTTTAGGGTAATTTCTCCTTCATACAATTAATCTATGATTTGTTCACTGCAATCTAGCATAAGAGTCTCCTCTTTTCCAAGTTAGTTTAGAATGCTTTGATTTCTGCAAAATAAAATTAGATTGTCTTTTTCATGAACTTTGGCTATTTTAGCATTTTACTTTCATAGAAGGAAGTTTTGAATTCTGCAACTTAAGGTAGATTTTCAATTTTCTGCAAAGAAGAAGTTTTTAATTTAGTTACTTAGGATTTAATATAACTTTAGAATGAAAGAACATGTGCATAATTACTCTTTAGTTTCTGCCCATCCTTAGAACTAGTTTTATTTCTAGAAGCAATTAGTTCACAAGAAGAATCCTAGCATATCTAGTGCACATACATTTCACAAGTACACGAATCTTGGTTGAAAATTAATAAAGTAAATTAAGAACAATTAATTTACCAAACATTTTGGCGTCGTTGTCGGGGAAACGTATATAGGATTCCATTCTTGCATATCATTTTAGGAGTTTTTAATTTAATAAAAAATGATAAATGATAAAAAAAAAAACATTTATGCATAGAGAAAGGGATTTTAGGGGTAGATTTATAAGTAGAGATAGAAGCCAATTCCAACATCACCACTCACTCCACTTAGACCTCATAGTGCCACACCATCCAACCATACTCACATCCCATCATTGGCAAGTAGACATAGACTTCCTAAGGTGCATAGATTAGAAATCCAATCTAGAGATTCTACCAAAGCTATAATTGATGAACCCACATCCCCAACAAAAGGAGTAATTTTCCTCTCTTCAACATGAGAACAACTTCTAGGACAAGAACTAGAGGTTCCTAGTGAAGAAGAAGAAGAAACTTATTTTAGCATACATTGGTAGAGGAACCAGAAGAAGAGCTAGATAATCCTATTATATAACCTTATATTAGCTCTGAAGAATCTACAATGGCAAGGGAAGGAGAAGGAGAAGTGCATAATGTAGATGGTGGTGAATTTAGGATTGGAGGTGGAAGAGGCAGAGGAGGAGGTGGTGGTAGAGGTGGTAGGGGAGAACCAGATCCTTATGGATTTCCCATCTTTGATGAAGATACCACAACTACAATGAAGAACATCTCACCCTCCATTCTCCCTAATTTCCATGGTTTAAGAAATGAGGATCCCAAAACATTTCTTTTTGAGTTTGAAGTTTTATGTAGGACTTATGATTACTTTCTTGATCCTCAAAAGTTGAAATTGTTTTCAACAACTCTTAAAGATGGAGCACTTAAACGGCTTATGGGATTAGGAACACATACAATTAGAACATGGGATGTGTAACAACCTTGGTGAAAATTCCATGTAATAAAAGTTAATAAAGTCAAAATGAGACCATGGGTATGGGACACGTATTCCGAGCTGAATTTTGGGAAAAGATATCCTAGTGGGAATCATTGGATGTATTTATGGCTAAAGGAAATTAGTAAAGGCAAATGCATTAAAAGGAAAAGAAGGCATTTTTGGCACACTTATTTATGAAAATAAAGGAAAATAGGAGAAAAGGGAGGTGAAAGGTCACATGTTGCATGTGAGGAGGAAAATGAAGGAAAATAATGGAAAATGAAGAAAATAGAGATCTCGTTAATAAAAAGGCTTCTGAGGATCAGTTGGTAACCTTTTATCAGTTCATTTTTGGAGCTCTCTCATTACTCTCTCTCTCTCACTCTTGGTCACTTAGAGTTTTCTTGTAGCGCTCTAGCTTTGGATCAAGGAATGAAAAGAAAACAAAGGGAAAGGAAAGGAAAGCAAAAATCAAGCAAAGAAGAGCAGGATCAAGTAGTTTCAGTAGGAATACTTGCAGGTAACATATTGCATGTGTGATTTCCTAACTGGTTTTGACATGCATGGTTTTGCATGTTGGTGTATGGTTCTCTTGCTGTCGGTGGCATGGTTTGCCGGGTTATGACAATGGTTTTCAGCCTAGCCTTGCCTTTTTCGGATGCCATGGTGTGTTGGGATGTCTATCTTAGTTTTGAGCTTTGGAATTGCTGGATGGATTTCAGAATACAGAGCATAGGTGGTCTCAAGGTTCATTCCCAAAGGCCTAGGAATCCCTTGATCGGTTTTGGCGAGATACATGGTAAAGCCTAAGGGAGGAGTCTCTGTTTAGGGCCTAATGATCCGGTGTGGATTGCGGTAAATCCTGAGAGGTTGGTGTCTCATTTTAGGGCCTAGTGATCCGACATTGGATTGTGATAAAGCCCGAGAGACAAGGAGATGGAAAATTCCTCAAGGATAGTGATGGATTCTTGATGGCATTCCAAGTTTGGTTTGGTTTTGTGATTGGAGCGCTGATTTTGGTGTGATAACAGTTTGGTGAGGGTGGATGTGGTTTAACCTATGTATTCCCTTGTTTGTTTTTGGATTGGTTTATACATGATATCCCACATTCATGTTTGGAATATGGTATGAGGGTGACTAGTTGAAAGAAAGATTTGGTTCAACCATGTCTACGGTCAGGCGGTATGTGGAAGTCCCAAACCTGGTCGGATTTTCCTATGGTTAATAAAAGCTAAGTTCTCTTGCTTTTGTACTTGTTTATATGTGGATTTATTGGTTGTTATATCTCTGTTATTTCCATGCTTTTATGTTGGTTATAAGCATGGTTAATTGACTAGTTCATGTCATGGTTATTTCATGTATTTACTTGTAATTGTTAAAATGATGGATGTAAGACCTTATTGATGTTATAATAGTTCAAGGGAGAAGGTGGTGATCCTTTTTTCATGTTTCATAAGAGTTTTCAGTCATTCATGTTATGTCATGCCCATAACATGAGAGCGTCCAAAGGTCAAGAGGTTTAAAAGTCAGTGGGACCCAAGGGTAAGATGCCTGAGTGGCTGTGATTCCTCTTGGGAGTGTTATTGTTGATGTGGAAGGTATGGTTGATGTGTTTTCATCGATTCCATTTCTTTAAGGTCACCAAGGAGGTTGAATCATATCATAGTAGCCTCTCGTCACATGTTTTGGCTGGTTACTTGGGTAGATGTGGGAGGAGGGTGGTTACAAAGTGGTATCATAGCGAGTTGTGCTCTCTTTGGGTCATATCTTATACCACAGAGTGGTATTAGAGCATGGTTCACCCCTCGGACTGGATGGGCGTTATGTTGGTCATACATTCATGTCAGTTGCATATGTGTTGCTTATGCTTGTAGTCCATGTGCGTGTTGCATTTACATGGTGTTGATAATGGTTGTAGTGATGTCACTATGTGAAGGTTGATGGCATTGTTGTGGGGTGCGTTGTCATGAGTGTATGGTTGTATATGCACTTGTTATGCATGTCGGTGTCTATTTGTTATTATGCATGCATCGTCATGGTTATAGTTATGCATGTATAGTAGGTCAAACATGCATTGTGAGGTCATTGTATGCAATTAGGTCATCATGATGTTATTGGTATGTTATGATGTTAATGTGTTGAAGGAGGTAAAGCAGGAGACGCAGATCATCAAAATGAAGTTGCAGCATTGAACCTCGAGGCAAGATCAAGTCGCCATACAGGCTTGTATGTTGGGCATGCAGGTATGTAGGTTACAGATTGTTATATGCATTATGGTTATGTGTACGCCTTTCATTATATTGATGTTATGGTTACATACATGATAGATTCTAGTTGATTAGTGTAGTCATATGAACATATGTTGGATAGTCATGAATGATAGTAACCTATGGTTGTATGAATTGCTCTTGTTGTTTTATGTTAGATAAATTGATGATTATGTTATATGTGGTTGATGAGTATGTTATAGGTTAACATGTTGTAATGTGATAATTAGCTTGATGATTAGGTTATATGTTGTTGATGAGCATGATATATAACTTCTTGTTGTTATATGCTAGTAACATGATGATTAGGGTTATTACATTAAGATCCTGATGTTATGTGTAGTACACTAAATTGGAGTAGCTTGTGCAGATGGTTAGGGTTATGACATTCAGGTATGAGTCGACTTATTTGTGACATTGTGTTGTACTAATCTAGACTGATCGTACGTATGTAATTGCTATGCATAAATTACAAATGTTTATGAGTTTATGATGTGAACATGTTAGCTAGTGACTATTATGGATATCATGACCTCATTTATTTTTTAGTCGATATGTCGTGAAGTTATATCATGCTAATCTGGATTGATTGTGCATACAAGATAGCCTTCCCTGAGATACTTTAAGGTATGAGCTTGCTTATGTCATTTACTTTGTTCTTGAATGTCTGATTATGTTGTTTAATTGGTGTTTGAGTGTTGGTGTCTATTATGTCACCTATTTGTTGTTTGAATGTTTGATTACTTGCATGATATGAGTACGTATTTGTAAGATTGTCTGAATGAACGATTGTGTTTTAATATGATTGTAGTAACAAATATGTGTTGAGATAGTTGACATGTGCTTGAGTGTAATAGGTGACAATTGTAGTATTATGTCTAATGACTATGAATTATGACATGATTGCTAGTCTTGGTAAATTTTGATTTCAAATTGATAGGTATGATTGTCTTGATATTTGGAACATGTGTTTGACATGTGTAAACAATGCAGGAAACATGCTTGGTATTAGCATGACAAGGTAATAGTTGATGTGTTTATATAACTAACAGTTGGGTGATGTGACCATGCATAGTAACACTGAATTGCAATAAGGAAAAGGTCAAAGAAAGGAATTGGGCAAGAATTATTTTGGCTATGTTTGGAAACCCTAATTCCAAACGAATGAGTGCTTTACATATAGGAAGTCTTCTTAACCTTAATCTTGTTTGACATTAAGTGGATATGTGCTAGATTCATGAACTTTTATTTGACCAGTATATTAGCTAGTCTCTAGTTACATGTGGATTTGTCAAGGGAATTGGAGTCCCTTGAGAGATGGTGTGGATGTGTTTAGTTGCAAGCAACATTCTTGACACAACAAGGTAAGGTAACCAATTTATTGTTATGTTTATTTAAGCACTGACCGTTATGTGTTGATGGCAGTATGATGCAAGGGATTGCATGGAAAAGAAATTGCCATGGAATCTTGAAGAAGGGTCAGGTTGAGCTTTCCCTTAGAAGCACTGGGAACCATGGGGATTGAGTCATGGTGTATGTTGTTAGTCTTGTGATTTTGGTATGTTGGTGATTTGTTGTGATTAATTCCAGTTTTGTTTGTGTCTTGTGCATAACCATGCTTTGGTTGTGGTGTTGTATTGTTGTTGGTTTGCCATGGTTTTCTTCTTGTTTGTTTCTTGTCTAGCCTTTTATGTTTGGGTTTGGGGAATTAGATGGGAAAGAGGAAAGTTAATGGAGCCCAGGGAGAGCTGAATGAAACCCAATAGGTGATGTAAGGCCTAGATGAAGCCCAATGCATGTATAAGGGTAGCTGGAGGAAAGTGTATAACAACTAGTTGGATTGGTTGGGTCCATTGGTATAAATGGACGATGGCGGGACAATTATGAGAAAAGTAATCAGGAAAGGTAAAGTAAATAGATTTGAGGCGTCAAATGCCTTAGCTACATTAGGAATTGTTGTTCTCAATGTTATACATGTGTTGCATGGATAAAGAAAGTTATCTTAACCTTGACCTTATGATATCTAGTAATTATGTTGTGATCATGACTGTGTCGATGTATGTATGTATGTATGTATGTCATTTTCTGATGAGATCATGACTGTTTTGTGTTAATATATATACATGTCACTATTTAGCAGGGTCATTAGGAATCGTTCTTGTGGAGAATTGATTGCTTATGCAAGTGAATGGCATGAAGAGATTCATGGTTCATGAGGAATCAAGTGGGAAGAGTAGCCTGGAAGATCTTTGAGGTCAGTATCATGTGAATATGAATTGATATTATGTGATTATATTATGTTTATGTTTATGTTATGGACAGGCTAATGTTGAGAGATACATCAACGAAATGAAAACAACGTGATGCACGACATGTTAAGATAAGCATGGATGGCAGAGAGACACTGGAAGCAAGGTTGCTTGGTAGAGACAATGTGGTTTTGGATGGATGGTACTATTGTTGTGCATATGTCGTATATGTGTACATGTTGCATCTTTGATGTCATGCACATGCAGTGTTGTGTATATAGTGTGTGTACATGCTATTTATGCAATGTTATGTACAAGGTGGCGCATATAGTGTTGTGTGAATATTTCATATGCATTGATGGGTATAGATGGTGCTATGTACATGTTGAATATGTGGTGCTGTGTATATATGTATTATGTGCATGATGGATATGCGATGTTGTGTGGATGTTGGATATGCAGTGTTGTGTATAGATGATGCTATGTACATGTGGTGTTGCGTGCATGTTGTACATGTGGTGCTATATACATATGACATTGTGTGCATGATTGAGCATGTGGCATTGTGTACATGTTCTATATATGGTGTTGTGTGCAAGTGGTTTTGTGTACATGTCGTGCATATGGTACTGTGTACATGTGGTGTCGTGTACATGTCGTACATGTGGTGTTGATAGAATTCCCAATGGAGGGATGGGAAACAAATGGATAAATTTTACAAATCCGTCGATAAGAACATTCAGCCCAAGTGGCTTTGATGAGAAGTTTCAGTTCGAGGTGCCATGTATAGGTTCCTATAGTTCTGCATACCGGGGTGGGTTTTGGTAAACCTAAAACCACTACGTGATACCACTGCGAGTGGTATTGGCCTAACATGGCTTGGGATCTCGTTGAGATCTCGGTCATTGATCTTGACAACGTTGGTATGCCCATGCCACCAACGCCGAACCTTTAGGGGCTTTATTTGTGGGCATTGCAGAGGTCCCTCTTACCGCTAGATGTCGAAGGGTAGCCACATGGCGAAGGATGGATGTGCTACCCTCTGACCTGTTAACAGTTCAATTCCCACGTTCGCCTAGTGGTTTAGACTTTATCCCTTAATGTTGCTTAGGTTCCTCCTACCGTCGGATAGTGAGGGTTAGCCACAGAATGAATGATGGGGCGAAGACCCCCTAACCCTTTAACACTTCAAATCCCCCTTAATCTACGATTGAGCTAACCTCTTCAGCACGGTTGACTGCCAATTATTATCATATTCTATGATGTAAAATTTTCAGTCGCACCCATAAGATCCGCGAGATTTCCACGAAAGTAATCCAGCTTGCAATTGGTCTCAAAGAATACAACACACAAATTTGTAGAAACCATAAATAACTTCATTGCCTCTATTTGCCCCGAAAACTCTTACAAAACAAAAGAAAGAAAAAAATCCCACTCTGCCGAGGAAAGCGTTATGATAGCATTTGTAATATAATAAACCCATAAACCGTAACGATGTCGCACAAAAAGGACTGGAAATAAATCTTGATATTACTGCGCATAACACGAGAGCAATGTTCATTAGCCTCTTCGAGGGGGCAACCTCTTATGAGTGGAACTCCAGAACAAGACTTGACTCCAGTTCGTTGCTAATTGGTCTTATTTATAGCGTTATGCTCTAACTGCTTATGGTCACTTTATTAATGAGGGTCAACCACTAAGGGGTTTTATTTGTTAAAGAGGCCCATTTTACATAGCAACAATTAACTAATCAACTCATTTTTCATTAACTAGGGGCTTTATTTAGTAAAGAGATCAACTTACTAATTAGTGGTTATGGTAGGACCCTAACACACCACACTAAGATGTATTATACCACGTTTTTAAAAGGGGCATCCACTATGCCCATCAGTGTCACTTTTTTAAAGCAACACATCTCAAAAAAGTTTCCAATCACTTATTGGTGAGTTGTGTTTTCCCACCTGTTTAGGGATGATAGTTGATGCTTGTTTTTGGTTGCGTACCATAGAGTTTAAATGGCTCCTAACAGAATTGTTGGTGAATGTGATATCTCGATTCAGCACAATGAAAGTGGGCATTCCATGCAACTTAAAAATCGTGTCCATGAAAATGGGAATAATTATAGGTGTAGATGGGTATGATAGGGTGAAAACTCGAGCATATTTTGTAAGGTGGTTGATGTATGCCATGATGACTTGTTTGTTGTCTGCTTTAAGAAGGTAGACCAAAAGAACCATGGAAATGTTAGTCTAGAAAATGGTTGAAATTGGTAGGGGTTGTAATGCCATGGGGGTCTTTGTCCTCTCGCCCTTGTTTCTTCAACAAGCACCACATGTAACTAAATGGGTCAACATTTTCATGCCTTCCCAAAAGAAAGAGGGCATAGCTTATTCATAGATATCCTGAAAGCCAGAGTGATCATGGTGGGAGATGAATGAAACTCCTCTAAGACCCATTATTTTAAAGTAGAAGTTTGCGCTTGAAAAATGCATACTTTATACTTCAAGGTATTATACTACAATTTATACCCCTAAGGGGGATTTGGATCCTCCCAAAGAATTCAGATGATTTCAATCACCGTGTCAATTGTTAGCCATTCTCAACAAGCTTTGAGGACCCAATATGGTACTGTAAGTGTAAGGTGAAAAGATAGATCCTTTCTCCTCACATTTATGCAACGAAGTGGACTCCACATTTCCTTTCTTATATATGACCTCATAATCACACCAATGAATCTCATTGACCCATTTGTGTTGCTTGAGGGATGATAATTTGTGGTCCAGAAAACACTCTAAACTGTGATGATGATCTTAATTTGGAAGCACCTCCAAATAGGATACATAAGCCAAGGCTCAACTGCATGAAATATGGCCATCACATCATTCTCTATGGTGGATTTTCTTGTTAGTCCAAAAACCACATCAACACATCTCTCGGACCTTTACCCTATGCATCGCATCAAGTAAATTGGGTACTACAAATGGTTATACTACACATGCATTCCTTTAAACTCGGAAGAGGCCTACTCAACAATATCATTCCACACAAAGGCATTCTCTTTGAACGGGTTTGTTAAGAGGGTGAAAATTTTAGCATAATTCTCCAAAAATTTCCTAAAGTAGCTCATAAGTTCTAAGAAACCACACAAGCTCTTTAACGTCTTGGATTGTGGCTAATTTTACACACCTGCAATTTACTTTGAGCTCCACTTGCACCTCTTCTTGACTAACAATGTGGCCTAGGTATTCGACCTTTGAAGGCCCAAAATCGTATTTGGAATGCTCAAGGAACAACCATAGAGGTCCACAAGGGGTTACAATGCTCCATCAACTTATTTCACGTGGGAATCCCTAGTTTCATTGTGGATCAAACTATTGTTAAAGAATAAAGGAACAAAATTGCGTCGGAAGGGTCATGAAAGTTCATGGGGCTCTTAGAGGTTGACAGAATGATGCAAAGTATAGAGGGCAACACTAAAATGTCATAATGGCATTCATGTGTGTGAATGGTTGTTTTAGGGATGTTCACCTCCTTCATTTGTGTTTGGCAGTATCCTAGGAAAAGGTTTAGTTTAGTGAAGAACTTGTGTCCCATGGGTTCAGCCAAGAGATCATCGACAATTGGAAAGGGAAAGTTGTCTTTGAGGGTCAATTGATTGATAGTGAAAAAATCGAGACACATTTGCCAACTACATTCTTTCTTTGATACAAAGACCATAGGTAATGAGCAAGGTCTTGTACTGGGATGTATGACTCCAGCCTCCATTAGTTCTTGATTGAACCTTCATGTTTCATTATTCAATGCAAATGGGTGTCTATAAGGACATGCAATGTTGGTTAGAAAGGTTTGGAGCTAGATGGATACCATGGTCATGCTCACCACATGGATGTGGTAATCCTTGGGTTGTTTCAAATACCTACTAATGTCTAATTTTGACCACATGAAAATCGCAGATGAGGGGTGGGGGGGGGGGGTGTGGTGGGGGTTGTGGGGGGGAATCTCTTGCAAGGGGACCATGCACAACTTGTATGGAATTGAATTGGGCAATAATTTTGGAGTGGCCTCTCTTCAATAGCTTCTCTGTATAATGAGAGTTGATGATTTTGGGAGCGTTGGGCTTAATGGCTTTGAGTGTGTGCTTATGCCCTTCATTATTGATGCTCGTGTAAAATTCCTTAAAATACATCGTAACAAGACCCAAGGTGTGCAACCACTCTACACTCAGAACTGCTTCATAACTCCACATTTCAGTGGCAAACATGTGAGATTTGTGCAAATAGTGTCCCATATTCGTGCAACCCTACATGTTTCATTGTATGCCTCCATCAACTATCCTAGTTTGAAATCTATGCATTACATGGACATAACAATGGTTCACTTAGACAACTCACCTATGAATAAAATCATGAGCATTGTCGTTGTCAATAAAAGCAATCACCTTGCACTTCTTAATGTAGCCTATCAACTTCAAAATTTGGGGTGCAAAAATGTTGGATAAAACATGGAAGGAAATTTGGGGATCCTCACAAGGAGATTCTAAGGTTGTTTATCCTTGAGGAAGAGAGGTGGTCTTTGGAATCACGGGTCTGTAGTGTTGTTTGATTAGTCTTGGAGAGAGGCATTTGTTTGAAACAATTTATGTTGTTTACATTTATGCCCTAGGAAATCATTTCCCATTGCAATTATAGCAAAGTCCAAGGGTGTTATGCCATTTATGCACAATAAATGGGAATGAAGGAGGGTGTTTTTGCTTTATTTTCCCTTATCTCTTGTTCCTTTCCATGCTCTCTACTTTATAAAATTATTAAATCTCTAAATTGAAACCATCCATAGGTTCGAAAGTCATTACAAAATTTCCTGATTGCTCCTGCTGAAGTATTGAAGTTATCCAAGTCTTATCCTTAGTTGACTATGGACTCTCTTTTTTTCTCTCTCTCTCTTTCTCCCCTTTAATATTTTATCTATTTCCCAATTTTTGGCTTTAGGTTACTGTTGGAGAATGTAACTAGTTTCGGTCTTCATAATTTGTACCCTTATGTATTTTATGTAAAAAAAAATATTATTATTTTTCTAGAAAAGCATGTTCTTCGTACTTCTAGGTTTTGAGTCAAAGAGTCAAAGTCCTACTTTGGACCTATTGTAAAATAAAAAGAAAAATTTAAATGTAATTTTGGGACATAAACCCCTATAGGTGCCAAGTTAGCTATGCCCCAATGGACGCGTCTATCCACACCCCATCTCTACTGTATAAATAGAGGGAAGATGGAGCTCATTTGGATACACACACTTGGATGGTTTTGATCTAAAATATCGCAGAGAGTGCAGAGAAGAAGCAGAAAACCGAAGCATGAAAGAGAGGATATCTTCCTGAGCTAGAGTTTGTGGAAGATCTGCCTTGGTACATCTCTTGTGGTTGGCCTCTTATTGATGGAAGGAAGGTTTGACTTGGCACCTAGAGGTGGATGTTTATGTGGTTATGGGTCTTGGATATCTCATTTGATATGATTTTATAAGAAGATAATTTTTTTGGGTTTTGCCCTTGGAGGGGTTTTGCCCTGGCTTGGAGCCTATATCTCGTGTTCTCTGTTTCTCTTGTGATCTTCATGTTTATCTTTTGATAATTGTTTCATGAAGCAAAACATAATTAATAAATAAAAAACCAACACATTTTCACAAGCAGTTATCAAGAAAAAGGAAAATCTAATCTAATTGTAAAGCCTCCTGATTTTCCAACTACTTCATGTTTTGGTGTATTGTCGACTGTGATCGTGCTCTCCCTTGTTGAGTTACTTCTCTCTTTTGCTAATTGTTTAATTGCAAGTAGACCTTTGTTGAACTTATGTTGCTTTTTGTGGGGATCCTTGCTTCTCCTTGACCAATTTTTATGGGGACCCTTGTTGTTGTTTCCTTGATGACTTACCCTGGTCAACCCGCTCGTTGCCTTGCTCATTCATGTCGACCTAATCTCGCTAATTTTATATATTGGCACCATTCCCATTATATTGATTATCAACGTTCTCTTATACTATTAGGGTGGGCTTTGTTAGATTCGGGTCCATGGTTAAGTTAACCAAGTCCCAAGTTGCATGCACACCTCGCTTGCTCCCAGTCGATAATCCATGTTTGGTCAATTTCTTTGTTGTGAAATTTAGGCCACCAATTTTCTTCTTCTTACTTGCTTTGCCGCTACCTCTGCTAAATGAGTCTTTTGTTGTTGATATCTTGCAATTCCCTTGTGAAGTTGTTTCATGATTGTGATTTCATTTTTTATCGCTTCAATGATTAATGTCGTTGGAAAGACCTGATACCATAATCTATTTTGCTTTCCTCGAATGCTCCCCAACTTGTTTTCCCTTTCTCATCATGCTACAATATCAAAACTCTCTTAGCTATCTACATCACTTTCTTCTTTGATCCTTGGTCAACTTGCTGTCAAATTCGATAGTCAACGACTCAAACTTTTCTTGGATCAACTTCTTTCTAGCTAATCATGATGCAACCACTTTCTTCACAAGGGCCCTTGATGATGCCACTTCAATTGACACAAAAGGTATGGCAGATACTGTAACTTCATTTTCTTCTTCTACTTCTTCATCAACAAGAGGTGTAATAGCTTATTGTTACATATGTTATGTTCATATGTCTCAACAACTAACTTAAAATCCCATCAATAGTTGGGCAGTTGGAAAGCTCTTTGGGTTCTCCTCCGAATCCATGTGAATACCAGAGTTTGGTGAAGTCAAGCCTTCGATGAATGCGTGCATTAGGGAGCAACGTTCTCTGCACAACTTGGGTTACTCTCTTGTGATTGCAAACAAATTTCTAACTCTTCAACCATTCCACAAACATACGTTGACGTGTGTATTCATGTATTGCACCCTTACATGCAGAGGCAAAGCATTGAAAACTCCACATAGTCCATGTATTTGGTACAATGAACATCGCCTCTCTGATTGACATACTCTAGACATAGCGATGTATATCACCAAGGAGGAGTATCTAATAGATTCACTTGATGTTTGGGGCTCTGCACACTAGGTGTTCAAAATATTAGCCACATGTCCAAATCAACTAGAAATTGTTCGTTCTTATTCCAATAGCCAAGTTTGCAACCCACTGTGAAGTACATCTCCAGAAGAAAAGATGTTTTTGTTGTGCCTCAATATCTATCTTTTACCATGGCTAGCTGGGATTTGTTGTTGTTGTTGTTGTTTATTTATTTTTTGTTGTCAACATCTAGGTCCTTATTATGGCCAAATGGAATTTGCTAACTTTGTTTAGTCTCAATGCGTCATTATTTTTCAAGTGGGCCATTAGATTTGGATTTCGCTCCCTGCGCTTTGGCCTTTGGCAATATCATTGAATTTATTATGCATGTCTATTTTGGAATAAGACTTCAAAAATTTTAATTTAATTATCAAGTGGAGGGTAGGGATTTAACCTCTTCCACATAATACTTTACAATATTCTTAGTAGTATATACAAATCAAAGAGTGAGATTAATTTCCAAAGTAGTTACTCCTTTATTTTCCCCTTTTATTAAATTCCTTATTTTAAAAAAAATGTAATATGAAAAGTTGTCATAGGAAATGAGATATGATTTTTTGGATATGTGGTATTGATAAGCCATGGGATTGGACCATGGAATTGTAACAAAGACTATTTAGAGATTAAGAATCTTGTTACATGATTTTTTTTAAATGCATATATATTTGGTTTATATATTAATTGTTTTTATCAATCATAATAATAACCATTTTAAATAAAATTATAATTTAGTTAATTCTTATGATTTTTTATTTTTTCTATTTTAGCAACTTGAGATTGAGATGTATGATGAAGTGTTTTAAAGCTTATTATAGATTGATACTTATTACCATTTTAATTTAGATGGTTGCTCAAGCCAAACTACATGGACTTAGAAGTTGTGCTTCTATTCATTTTACAATTCTTGAGGTACTAGCAAGTTAATGGGATTTGCTCTTTGTGGTTGCTTCCACAATTCACAATTGTGTGTGAGAGCTAGCGGTTGACAATACTCTTTATCAATGATTATGGCGAAGACCAGGGCGATCCTACAAAGATTTGAAGATTTGATGGTGTCAGCACCTTGATGCAAGAGTTGTTGGTCACTGGGAGGGGCTAACCTTGATCTGAACGTGCGACCTCCACATCGACAACATGCCTTTGGTTTGGTAAATGGTCCAACCGATTATGCAAATACCCGAGGCAAAAGTTGGCAAAACCCTTCACCTAGCTGAAACAAATATTGCATACATAAGCACACATTCACAATGGCAAGGAAAAACACAAACCAAGGTAATGCGGGTTGAACCTTAGAGAAGGCCATACTACTACCTCTTTCACCCACCCACGTTAACAACAACAACGGGATGAAATGGAAATAAAAACAATTGATTGTGTTTTTACTTTTGGATTAAGGTATAGTATGGGCAATACTAGTTTCACTCACGGATGTTTAACAAAAAGAATAATAATAGGGATGAAATGGAATGGAAAGCAATTGATTATGTATTAATTTTTGTTTTGATAATGGCATGGATATATCCCACATGCTATGTGGCGATGGAATTAGTGAAAGGGAGGACTATAGAGGGGGGAGATGGCTACGTGCAGAACATACATACCTGGGCGGGGTCAATCGATTATCAGGAAGGTCGATGGCTTAGGGAGGCCATGTCCATTGCACTTGGGATGGGGTCTACCTAGCATCTCCCACTTGGGAGAATGCACGTCATAATTTGTGGCAGCGGAGGCCTGCGTTCGCGCGGCCTCCACACTATAAAACAAAAAGTAAAGACAGCAAGTGTCTGCAATTATAACGAAGTCCTAAGTTTTTGGGGCAGCAGAGGCCTGCGTTCGCGCGACTTCCACTCTATAAAACAAAAAGTAAAGAAAGTGTCTGCAATTATAACTTTATAACTAAGTCCTAAGTTCAATTTTAGTGAAATTAATGTAGATTCAAATTAGAGTGTTTAATTATTTGCATTTGTTGAGTGAAATGATTTAATTGAAATTCAAGTTCTTGAGGTAAGTGAGATAGTTTTCTTAATTATTCAGTAAAATTAATGGAAATGCAGATCAGAGTAAAACAAGCATTTGCATTCAAGTGAAAGAGTGAGTGTGTTCGCAGGTCTTGCATCTGAGTGAAATGATTAATGAAAATTCAAGTTCTGCAGTGAAACAAGTATTTGCAATAGAGTGAAAGGATTACACAATTACACTCGCATTTCTATTCCAGAGAAGTAATTGGTGGATTTCTTTGGTGAATTTTACCCACTGGTGGTTCTGGTTCTGAAATAATTAGTTGAAATCATTATGTTGCCAATTACCCACTGGTGGTTTTGGTTCTGAAATAGTTAGTTGACATCATTATGTTGCCAATTACCCACTGGTGGTTCTGGTTCTGAAATAATTAGTTGAAATCATTACTCCAATCTGTTCTGTAAATCTACAAACGAGGCCAAATTCACGCCATTGATGGATTGACTGTTGACTCAAACAAATTACAACTCCAAATTTTTTATTTTTTATTTTTTCATTTTAGAAATTTAGAATTAGAACGTTTCCTGCTTAAATTACTTCAGACACTGAGCGCTCAACTTAACATTTTGCTCACTTGTAGTCTCTCACCTGAGAGACCCAGGTTCAAGTCCCGGCAATGGAATTTATTTCCCAAACGTTTTTACAGTGGCCGAACAAGTTTCACAGCAACGCATCAGCATCTCTCTTGTAGCTTTTAGCTATTTGTTGTGGCTAGCCTCCTCATTGGGTGTTCAGCATATATAAGCATCCGATAGTGGCTGGGTGTTTATCATATAAGCATCCGATAGTGCCTGGGAGCTGGACTCTGCTTCCACTTCCTGTGCAGTAAAAATACCTTTGCAAAGAGATAAATCTTCATCTAGTCAGTGGCTATCTAGGTTGGAATCTCCTAAAACTTCAATATGTTATGTTGCCCAATGATTTGTACCCTCCCCCCACCAATCTCCTAAAATTTGGATATGTCCTATTGCCATCCTTACGAGGAACTACGGAGAATTCAGCTTAGCCCAATTATTTGTACCCTCTCCCATCCCCAGTGCTTTGAAACAATTTCCTTTTAGCTCTCCCCAGATATAAAACTCCTCTACCCTCACCTCCGTAGGTCTCCTACCCTAAATACTCCCATGCACAGGATTTGTTATATGTGGGCTTACAACTATCCTTGGACGATTTCAACAATTTCTGCATTGTTCAAACAAGGTGGTCTTTTCCTTTTTTATCATTCATCAGAGGCGTTTAATCCTGCCCAAATTCGTCTAATATCTCCATGAAACAATTTCCTTTTAGCTCTCCCCAGATATAAAACTCCTCTACCCTCACCTCCGTAGGTCTCCTACCCTAAATACTCCCATGCACAGGATTTGTTATATGTGGGCTTACAACTATCCTTGGACGATTTCAACAATTTCTGCATTGTTCAAACAAGGTGGTCTTTTCCTTTTTTATCATTCATCAGAGGCGTTTAATCCTGCCCAAATTCGTCTAATATCTCCATGTTGGTTGGTCAATTATGGTGGTCTTTTCCCGTTTTTATAATTCATGAGAGGTTTTTAATCCCGCCCTGTTTCATCAGTACGTATAGGGGGGGCGGGGGGAGTTCTGAATTTAATCCTCGTTGGACCTTGAAGAGTATGCAGGCCCATACTCTTGTCAGGGATTTCCACCCTTGTTGAAGCTTGAAGAGGATGACGAAATTATGATAACACAAAATTGGAGTACTAGATAATTTGGAAAGGGAAGGCTTGGAATTTCCAATTAAAAAACTAGAAGGAAAAGTGTTGGAGCAATGCTCGGTATCTTTAAAATGGGAGGAAGTCGAGATCATCCATGTTGAACTTGGAAAGAGAAAAATGTTTTTCTAAAAAGGGATGATACAGAATTGGTTGGAAGGAAGGATCTGGATACCTAACAAACTTTCCAAAGATATGGTCTTTTGTCAAATGAGAAGCTCAAGAAGAAAGGAGCATAGCTCCCAATAATCTGGCTGGAAGTAGTATCGTCCTGTCTGTCGGCAGCGAATGATAAAATTCTATCTCGGCTAGCAATTAGGGAAGGGATGCTTCCAAGGGCCAAACAGGTGTAGCGGATGCCTGGAGGAAGGAAAAGGCTCAATCATTTGCCAATACACTGAAGAAACTTAGATTTAGATAGGATCCTCCATGATGGAAATCACAAAAATCTCGCTCAAACAGAGACAAAGATAGCCAACATTACAAGACAAAGGCAACATGCCAGTAGAGTTCCATATACTGAAAACACAAATTTAGGAGTTTTGTGTGCAGATCATTGGAGATAGTCAGGCGTACATCTTGATGATCTCCTTGTCATCGGCTTTACACATTATACCATTTACTGTACAGTGTACTTGGCTTTAGGTTCCGTTCTCCGATGGTGATTAATTTGATCCAG
>APFE030032192.1:0-18306 GCA_000404065.3 Pinus taeda
GGAGCGGGATGCGCGCTGCTAGGGTTTGCAGACGGCGCAGCAGTCGGGGATGATCAGCGACGAGTGCGGGAGAAAGATCAGTCGCAGAGGATAGGCCGGGCAGAAGGTCTGCGCATCACCTGCACTTCAGGTAAATAAATTTTCTTCAGCATCGCTAGGGTTAATTTCTAAGAGTCAAGAGCTGAGGGGGAAATGGAAAATCCAATGGGGAGGGGAGAGATCCCCTCCTTCAAGAACGTGGTAACATGGGAGACTAGCGCAAGCGGAATGCAGCAGAACCAGAAGGAAAGCTACGCCCCAGTGATGGGCAACCTTTGGCAGAAAAGGATGAGAAGAAAATGCCTTCCTAGGGCACAAAAACAACCAAGATATGTCATTCCCAACAACAAGCTTGAGGAATACAACTGTTACATGAAGGACCATGCCCTGATATGCAAATTCATAGGCTACTGGCCTCCGGAGAAAGAGTTATATAGATGGATTGATCAAAGATGGAAACCTAGGGGTCACATAGACCTGAAATTGGGAGCACAAGGGTTTTTCATAGCTATCTTCACGAATCTGGAGGATAGGAACAGGATCTTTGAAGAAGGACCGTATTTCATGAACAATGCAGGCTTATTCATGAAATACTGGGAGGAAAGATACAACCCAGAGAAGGAAAGGTTGCTGGAAGCCCCAATCTGGGTTAGACTGTTTGGACTCCCCGATGAATTCTGGGACCCTGAAATTTTGGAAGGAATAGGGAACTCAATCGGGAGCTTTGTTAAAGCTGCAGAAGCTACAAAACGAGGCAAATATAACTCATATGTGAGGATCTGTGTCTACATGAATCTGGCAGAACCCCTCCCAGATAATATTGAGTTGGAATATCATGATGATGTGTGGCAACAGCCAATAGACTACAAACACATCCCGTTTAGATGCCAAAAATGCCATGAATATGGCCACTTATATAGGTAATGCCCGCTGAATAAGGAGGAGGAATCGAAAAGAAGTCAGGAGGAACATCAGAGAAATACAGGAAAAATGGAGGAGACTGATAGGGGTTTTCAACAGGCTACAAGGAGAAAGAGACAGAGTCACGCAGGACCAAAAACCCAATCACAAGAAAAACCCAGTCACACAATAAGTCAAAACAAGTTTCAGGCACTTCAGAGCGAAAACGAAGACTATGAAGTAAATTTGGAGGACGACGAGGACCCTGGGAACACTCCAATGGAAATCGCCAGAGAAAATAAAGGTAAGGATGCAAACTCAAGACAAATTATTGGAGAACGGACGGAAGGAAAAGTGGAAGATACAGCAATACAATCCCCGATGGATGTGGAAAACCAAGTCGAAAGTGAGATTGAAGAGGAGAGAATCATGAAACAGCTAATTCAAGAATGGAAATATCTAGATAGCAGATTTATACCTGAGAAGCAGAAACAATTGTATAAGGAAGTATTTCGAAATATAAAGAAAAAAAAGGGGAGAACTTGGACAAGCAGATAATGACAGGAAACGATCAGGGGAATGGACAGACGGGAATGGACGGCTCTGGCAAGAACAGTAGGAAAAGAGGTCGGAAACCGATGAGTGAAACTATCCAGACTGTGGGAGAAACGTTGATAAACTCACGTAAAGTGATACCTCTGTCATAGGTATTCTTCCCCTCCTTCCAAACGTTTTAAATGATTGTTATTAGATGGAATATTAGGGGCCTGAATAGTAAGGGTAAACAAAGGTATATGAAAGATAAACTGAAAAAAGAGAAGCCTAGCATTATGATTTTACAGGAGACAAAAATTTCAGTTCAACAAATTGAAGGAATAATTAACAAAAATAAACTGCAATACGAAGTTATGGGGCAAGATGCCATTGGATCTGCAGGAGGTATTGCAATTTTGTGGAACCCAAATGATATCATCTTAGATAGCTGGACCAGCATGAGTAGAGTCCTTACTGGCCTGGGTAGGATAGTAGGAACAAAGGAACAGGTTGTTATTTCAGGGGTTTACGGCCCCCCTTCCCCAGGAGAAAAAGAAAATTTCATAAACAGTATGAAAATCATCCGCAAGTTATATCCAGAAGCTGCTTGGATCATAGGTGGCGATTTTAATCTAATCAGATCCTTAGAAGAGAAGAAAGGAGGGATAAGGAAGATGGATCACTTCATGGATAAGTTCAATGAAATGATAGAGGATTTAAGACTAGTAGACATTCAGACTATCAATGGGATTTGCACCTGGAACAACAGGAGGGGGGGTAAAAACCAAATTGCTTCCAGGCTTGATCGATTCCTAGTATCAGAAGCTATCATGAATAAGGATGTTTTTGTCGAAGCAAAGATCATGCCTTCCCTGGGTTCTTATCATTGGCCGATTAGACTAGAGGTGGATATTAAAGGGAACCGGGGAAAAAGACCTTTCCGATTTGAAGCCTTCTAGTTAAGGGACCCAGAATTCATCAATAAAGTTGAAGAATGGTGGAGGCAAAGTACTATACAGGGCAAAGGAAAAATGCACACGTTCCAGTTGAAACTGAAAGAGTTGAAAGGGAGAATCAAAAAATGGAACAAGGAGGAGTTTGGTAACATTATGGAAGACAAACAAAAACTAGAAAAAGAAATGGAATCTCTTCAACAAAAGATGATAATGGAAGGAAGAACAGAGGAAAGCATCAGCAAGGAAGGGGTAATACTTGGAAAACTAGAAGAAAGACGGAAGCAGGAAGAAGTCCTCTGGCGCCAAAAATCAAGAATAAAGTGGTTAAGGGAGGGGGAAAGAAACACTAAATTCTTTCACCAAGCTATGATCAAACATAGACAGAGAAACAAGATTCTATCTATCAAAGACAAGAATGGGAATAGAGTGGTTGAGCAAGCTGAAATTGAACAAGTCCTTATTGATCACCATAAAGAAATTTTAAGTGAACCTCAAGCTGATCGAATGCAAGCAATTCAGGAAATATGCTCGGCCATTCCGCGCTTAGTCACAGAAGACCAAAATAAGGCGTTGATGAGAGATGTCACTTTAGAATAGATAGAGGAAACTGTGAAGGCAATGAAGAAAGGTACTGCTCCAGGCCCGGATGGATTCACAGTTGATTTCTTCCAGGCAGGATGGCACTTCCTGGGGAAAGAGATTCTGGAGCTGGTAGAAGAATCTAGGATGAACCAGAAGGTATGTCCTGCCATTAACTCCACTTTCTATGCTTTAATTCCTAAAGGAGACAATTTGGAAGATGCCAATGGTTTCAGACCCATAGCGTTATGTAATGTTATTTATAAGATTATAACATCCCTGATTGCCAAGAGATTAAAACCCCTTCTGGACAAATTAATATCTGCTGAACAAACAGGTTTTGTTGAAGGAAGGCAGATCCTTGATGATCTGGTTGTAACTCAAGAAGTTATTCATTCCTTAAAAGTAAAAAAGCAAAATGGTATGATGATCAAATTAGATTTGTCGAAGGCGTATGATAGACTAGATTGGAATTATTTGGAAAAAGTCTTGGAAAGTTTTGGTTTTAATAGGAGGTGGATTGATTGGATTCATAGCCTGATTTCTTCTCCAAATTTTTCTATTCTTGTTAATGGGACCCCCTCGAAAACATTTAATGCTTCTAGAGGTATTAGACAGGGAGATTCATTATCTCCGTTTCTGTTCATTCTAGCTGCTGAAGGGCTGGGTCGCTTTATTAAAAAAGAAAGAGAAGCAAACAGAATAAAAGGTCTTAAGCTCTGGGGAAATAATCTGCCCTTAACTCATCAGAAATTTGTTGATGATATCATGTTGTTCGAAGAACCAACAGTCAGAGAAGTAAGACACCTCAGAAGAATTTTGGATCTATTTGCGGAGGCTTCTGGTTTGGAAATCAATAGAGATAAATCCTGTGTTTTCATATTTAATACAGTGGATCAGGTCAAAGACCACCTCATAAGACTACTGGGCTTGAGGAGAGGAGAACTACCTACAAAATACTTGGGCAACATCTTGGATTTTACCTCCAAAAAGATGAAAAATTGGCAAGGAGCCCTGGATAAGCTAAGCAATAAGGTAGCAAATTGGGCCTTCAGAGCTTTAAACACAGCTGGCAGAATAGTTCTGGCAAAATCAGTCCTTCAAGCCATCCCCATCTACCCTTTATCAATAATGGCTGCCCCTTTAGGTGTATGCACAAGGATAAGAGATATCATCAGGAATTTTATATGGAGAGGGGCTGATCAGAAGAAAAAATGGGCCTTAGCTTCCTGGAGTCAGTTAACTGAAAGAAAGGAGAAAGGAGGGTTGGGGTTGAGGGATCATGAGATTCTCAACAGGGTTCTGGGAGCGAAACTCTGGTGGCGCTGGCTTAGGGGGGGCAATGATCTTTGGAAAACCATATGGAAAGAAAAATATAATATGCCTGACTCTGTAGTTGAGATCTTAAGGCAGAGAGAAACTCCCAAAGGGTCGTCTATTTGGGACCTAGCTCGTCTAAACAGGGATTTGGTTGAAAATCACACCTTTTGGGAGATCCGAGGTGGTGAAGAAGATAACTTCTGGGAAGATAAATGGCATCAGAAGGAAAGACTGAGCAGAATTCAGGGACTTCATCAGATTCGAGACAAAATAGGAGGAGATAGAACTCATGTCAGAGACTATTGGAAAGCTAATAACCCAGAAGAAAGTTGGAGAATATGGATTGATCCGACGGAGTGGGATAGAGAGCTCAGCCAAGACCATCAAGAAGCCTACAGGAAGGAGGTAGAATCCAGGAAGATTAAAGCTCGCAATGGAAGGGACATCCTTAGTTGGGGGAATTCGATGAAAGGCTCGTTCACCACCAAGGAGGCTTACTACCTAACTGCTTCTCAAACCGGAAATGAAGAGAATCCAGACTGGAAAATTATATGGGAAACTAATTGGTGGCCGAAAGTCTCCATATTTATATGGCTGGCATCAAAGAATAAGATCCTAACCTGGGATCGAATTAAAAAAAAAGGCTTTAATGGCCCATCAAGATGCTGTCTCTGTAATACTGATGGGGAAACCATAAATCACCTGCTGATAAACTGTCCATTTGCAAGGATTCTGTGGATGAACACTAAACGAACCTTTGGCAAACCCGAAACTGCCCCCAGTGAGTTCAACGAAGTGGTTTTTCAATGGAATAAGGAAATTTTTCAATGCAAAGTGGTCAGAAGAGCATGGGATCTCATCTCAGGGTTTGTACGCTGGATGATCTGGAAGGAGAGGAATCGCAGGATATTTCAGAACATAGCAAAGGAACCGGAAGTAATTTGGGGAAGAGCAGTCAAATTAATGCGGGAAACAATCCTGGTTGACAAATGGGTGGGGGAGGATTGGAAGGCCAACCAGGTGGAGGAAGGAATCCTGAACAAATTAAATTTAAAGTTTGAGATGGTCCACCACAAACAAAATTCCAGACATGAGATGCAGATTCAAAGCCCTGATAAATTCAGCTATCCCAAAGGAAATTTCATAAAATTGAACTTCGACGGGGCCTCGAAGGGGAACCCAGGCGAAGCGGGCTTTGGAGGCATTTTTCGTGACAGCAGCAATCAGGTAAGGTGGATCTTCGCAGATTGGGGAGGAGAAATGACAAATAATGAGGCAGAGTTCTGGGCTTTTCATCAAGGTCTGCGGATCGCTGTAAGAAATGGTTACATTAATTTAGAAATTACGGGAGATTCCCAGATTGCGGTGGAAATGCTGAAGAAGCTCAGCAACGGACGAAGTTGGGAGAAGGTCACAAACAGCTGGCGAACAGCGGGAATTGTCCAGGAAATCGCTGACCTTCTACAAAGAATCGAATATAAGATAATAAATCATGTGAGAAGGAAAGAGAATCAAGTAGCCGATTTCTTGGCAAACTGGGGATGCATAGGCCGCAGCAGCACGATGGATGCTTAATGGAGAGTGGTGTGCGGGAACAGGGAGTGGACGGACCTGACAGCCATAATCAATGCAGACCATGATCAAGCCATAGGCAGAAATACGAGGAATGATGAGCTGGAGCAATAGGAGGACGTGGAGTCTCCGAACCATGAACCTTGTTCACTCGGGGCAGAGACAGGACATGATAACAGGTAGTAGAGAAGTACAGGGGCGGAGCGCATGGGGGACGGCCCAAGATCTAAACCAAGGTGAAGATATAAAGGATCGCAATCTTAGAGGAGGTGGGAACGGTCTGTTAGACCTCTTGATAGCGAACATTAAACATGAAATGATGGCTAAATGCAACGTCACCCTGGCAAGCAACCGGCGGCAAATGAATTCCGACCCGAAGGCGTACGTGGAGGACAGAAATCTAATTTATACCCATCTGGGGGAGGAGAACTAGTTATTCGCCTGTTTCCAAATTTGGAGAGGTGCGGACAGTCCTGTTGAGAGACAACAAATCAGGAGGAAGGCTTCAGATTTTCAAAGTTTTCTCTACGGCGGAACCCTGGGCAATATGGAAACAAGACAGAAAACCAGGGAGGCAGAGGAGAAACATAACTCATCTGTGGAGGATAAGAGCCGGAAAGGGAAAGGAGTTCTGAAGGACGATCAACCGGCAGAGGTCTGGGAGATCGAGGACGAATCCGAGGAGGAGCTGCCCCAAGGAGAAGAGAATGTGAGGTCCTTCTATAAGGATAGGTTTACAGATGAGAAGCGTCATCATATGGAATACGATCACTCTGCCCCGAAGGAGACGACAGTTCGTCGTTACAGCATGAGGAAACGGGCAATGAGCCCTGACAGTGGTGCGAATTCGAGTAGGAAAAGGGGCCGAGGTCAGGGAATGAGGACGCAGGAGAAGGGGGAGAGTTCAAGGCATGATTCGAAGCCTGCTAAACCGCCAAGGAGGACGGTGAATCATAGAATCCGGCGAGCTGAAAGAGCATACCACCGTAACACAAACCCAACAGTTAGGAGAGTTATGCAGTTTCTGGAGGAAGAGTCTCTCCAAGACCAGTCTGAAGATGAAATGGCGGATTGGGAGTTTCTGCTTCACGATCCAGGCCATACCAGGGGACGAATGTCCTTATTCAAGCAATCCTTGCACATATACTGGGTTATGAAGCGGCTGATGGCAAAAGCCCTTGAACAGGTAGCCAAGGAGATGGTCGAGTTAGCCAAGGGAGACCCAGACCTGTGCAGGGAATTGAGCTTCATACGCACTACGATGGCAAAGCAAGAGGAAAAGTTGGACACGATTCTGCAGCTGCTGAAGGGGGACCAACAAGATGCAGAGCGTGGAACAAGTCCGCAACCAGCTATGGATAATGCTTGACTTGAGATATGTTCAGGAAAACTCATAGTCTCTGTAGTATCAGTTTTTTGTCTGATTTAGGTAGAGATATATACTTCTTGCAGACTAGTAGTATTAGAAAATCTCAAGACTGCCTTGTTTATTTAGCTAAGATTATCAGATTATGGGCCTTCTTCTTTTGGGCAGCCATTAAAAACTATAGATGGACTAAGTACCCGGTTTCCCCATGTGGGCGGGTCTGCTATGTTTTGATAGTATGTAATGGTTTATTTTCTATCCAGTAATAGAAAGAGTTCCACCTCAGCTTACAAAAAAAAAAGATAAGTAGGTGAAAGGTGAGTATTTGTGTGATAAGAACAGCTTAATGTCCTATATTAGCCTATAAAAATAGATCAATGGGGTAAAATGATCTCAATGACATAATCTATTATGAGGGAAGAGTTTGATAACACCCCATGAACAATTCAGATTTTCACAAAACAAATTAAATTCCTAGCTCACATTGATTCATAGAAATTTATGGCACCTTTATTTATAGTCATTATTTGAAACTTTGGGTGTTGGATATATAAAGCAATTGAGGTATTTGGTTGATTTACAATGAATGAAATTGTGGGTACTACTAGAATTAGTTGACACTATTAACTTCTCCTTTTGATATATCCTTATACCTTGAGTGTTTGAGGAGTTTTGAAGATAGCTAATGCATCAACATATATGGTCGTATTAGTCTATTATAATTATATATCTTGTAACAATTCTATCTCTTAATCTTATTACTCTTCACAGTATATGTAGAAAAAAATTACTCTCACTATAGTTAAGCTACTTATTGCCACAACTAAAAAATAGTCACTTTGCTCTTATTTCATAAATTTTCTAATGTGTCAACCATGCAAGTTGATTGATGTTAGGAGAGTGAACATGGTTCTCTTTATAGCTGTTATTTGCCACCATTTTTTTAGCCATGTTTTTAGTTTCAACTTTCCATTGCCATGTGTTGAGAAATCAATGCTATTTGTAATTAGGGTTTGATTTCTTCTTCTTGATAATTACTTTTGAATTATGCTGGCTTCTTTTAATTCTTTATTATATTATATTTCAACAATAAATTACAAATTTATTTGTATATGATTATCACAATAACAAGAGACACAAGATGTATATGATTATCTTTTGTAGGAATGATTATGCTTACTTCAATTTTTCCTCCTTCCTTAATGTAGATTCGATATGCATTTGAAGAAATATTTTAGCCAACGAAGATCCCTTAAATTCTTGTAGGATATAGCTTCTTTCGCTTTTCCTTTGGAACATGGATTTATGTGAGACACCCAAAGATTTGAAGATGGTCCACACATGGCTTCCTCCCTGTGAATGTTTCTTCATGTGTCATATTCTCAAGGATCCTATGAGGCCATATATTTTGTATATATATTGTTATCATAGTTGCTTCACCCCATAGAAACTTTGGAACATCTTGATCAAATATCATAGTTTTTATACATTCTTCAATTGTTCTATTTTTCCTTTTTGTCACTCCATTTTGTTCAGAATTCTAGGGAACAATGAGTTAAAATATGAAACCAATTCTTTTGAAGTGTATTCCCCACCATTTTCAGATCTCAAGGTCTTTATCTTTCTTTCGGTTAAGATCTCCACTTCATATCTAAACTCCTTGAACTTTTCAAATACTTCATCCTTTGTCTTAAGAAGGTAGAGACATGTCTTTCTAGAGTGATCATTAATGGAGGTTACATAATAAAGATGACCTACAAGTGATATATTAGACATAGGCCCACACACATTAGAATGAATGAGGTATAATAAATCACTGCTTGTAAAAGGCTACCTTGTATTCTTTCCCAAAACACAACCCTAACATACTCCTTCATGATCTTCCTTGATGTTAGGGATACCATTGACCATTTTATTGAGAGAGGGAATGATCTTGTAGTGTATATTCCCATATCTTCTATGTCATAGTTCGATAGCATTGATTTCCACATGAACTAGGGCTTGAGGAGATGGTGTTATAACTCTATATAGTCTTCCTTCACAAACTCCAATAACCTTTGATTTTTCAATGCTTGAATCTTACCCAAACCAAGACTTTACCATCTACAAAGGAAACCATATGTCCTTTATATTCTAAATAATAAATTGAGAGTAAATTATTTTTCAAACATAGAACATAGAGTATATTGTTGAGGTGTAGCTTTGCTCCATTTTCTAGCTTCAAAGATGTATATCCAAGGCCCTTGAACACATAATGGTTGTTGTCTCCTAGATCCACTATATGAGATGATTGTTCCTTTGATAGATTATGAACCTATCCTCTTTATCTTTTCATATGTCTTGATGTTCCACTACCAATGATCCATGCATCGTCATCATCAAGAGTACTTGTAAGTGCAACCAAGAACCCTTCACTTTTTACTTTCTTAGATACATCGTAGATGATCCTTCGAATCCAGATTCCTACAATTCTTATGATATTGAACCCCATCTTCAAGTAACTTGTCATTGAGGGAGTAGCCTTCCTTTTAAAGCCAACAAATTTTTCTCCAAGCCTTTTCGATCTTAGCTATGATACCATGTTGAGAAATGAATGCTAGTAGTAATTAGTGTTTGATTCCTTCTTCTTGATAATTACTTGTGAATTATGTTGGCTTATTTTACTTATTTATTATATTATGTTTCATCAGGCAATTACCAATTTATGTGTATATGAAGATCACAAGAACAAGAGACACAAGATGTAGGCGGAAATCCAGGGAAAAATCCCTATAATGCTAAAACCCAATCATAAATCTTCCTTCAATAGATTCAAGGAGAAGATGAAATAGTTAATCACCAATTCAGCCCTTCGAAGTGATAATCTTCTAGTAGAAACTTCGACCTAGAGTTTTGACCTTGCAACAAAAAAAAATTCAATCTCCCAAGCATGAGAACTTGGATCCCAATAGCATAAATTTGACCTGCAGTATAATTCAGCATTTCGGCCCTAGCAATAATCGAGTAACTTTGCACATGTGAGAGAAAAATAACCCAAAACTTTGATTTTGTCTTGTCCTGCAATCTTCTTCCTTCTCAAGCAACTTCATAATTTTCCCGCCTCTCTTTCTTATGTATCTAACTTGTTGAGTGAGTGGTACAAATGGATTGAAATACCTCTCTCTATATAGCCTATTATGTGGGTCGAATTTCCCTAATGTAGGTTGACTTCATTAGGATAGGTCCAACTTGTTGTGGAGGTGTCAAATGACCTATTTGACTAAAAAATAATTCTTTTTACATGATACAAAAGCCCAAGAAGGGTCTAATAAAATTGAAAAATAATTTATTGACTCAACATAAAACCTAGAAGCCTACAATGGAGGCTTTGACCCAAAAAATGATGACCCAAGCATGAAACTCGTGCTTCAATAAGTCATTTTTATTAATAATAAAATTTCTTTTGACAAGTAAATTACATTATACAATTGTGAATTCATAACCTAGTTACATTCTTCAACACATGTTGAACTTATGCTCCAAGGATTTAGGTTCCAAGGTATTTGGCTCATGCCCTCTTTAAATTTCTCATAAAAAGATCCTACAAATTATCCTCTATAATTTTCCTTACTCTACGACTCAACTTTTGAAATTATTGATGTGCGTTGCAATTGGGCCTCTTTCCTAAATAATTATCAGTTTAATAAAGAATGTATTTTCCATCTTAATATCCATATAATGTTGAATATATCTAAAATAATATCCTTGGAATAAAAACTAGTACAAAATAACAAAAGCCTTTGGCAAGAGAGAATGCATAATGATCTACTATATTTGTTATGAAGAAAATACGTGAGATTATTTTCTATATATAACAATGGAAGAGGCCAAATTCTTTTCAAAAGGATAAATATCACACATGGGTAGATAAAGGTGCCTTCACGATCTTACAAATAATGATAGTTGGATGCACTGGAAAATAAAAATGTTTTGGAAATAACAGTAACACCTCCATGGAATGAAATATAGGGAATAAAGAAAGATAGAAATGGGACCTAGGAACTAGGCTACTAAGGTATTCAAGTACAAAATCTCATAAGAAAAGGAAAGGAGAATATCCCATAGGAAAAAATTTCCTCCCCAAAATAATGAAAACAACAAAAAATGAAGTAGGAATTAATGATGAGCACACATGGACAACTTCCTTCACCCAAAGAATTTGATATAACTAAATAAAATGAGGTGATTCCAAAGGTTTAGCGAAGATATTTTCAAATTTCTCCTCAGTGGGAAAATACTCTAACTTGAGAACACTATTATTGATGTGTTTCCAACTAAATTGCATATGGATATAAGGTGTTTTGTTCATTGATGATATACAAGATTGTGATAAATGTGGATGGACCTATGATTATAACAACAAATAGTGGTAGGATGATCTTTCTAAATTACAAACTCTATCATAGTTGTCAAAGATATATAAATTCTTGACAAGCAAGAGCTATAACATGATACTTAGCTTAGACAAAGGATAATGCAACTAATCTACTTCTTACAAAAATGGGAATTAGGAGAAGACCTAAAGAAATATAAATATATTTATGAGGACTTCCAATCATAAAATAAGCCATCCTAATCAAAGTTATGGAATCCCACAAGTTGAGAAGCACTAGAGGTACATTAAACACCAAAATTAGTAGTATCTTAAGTGTAACTCGAAATTTTATTTGTAGCCTTCCAATGAGTCTTATGAGGGTCTTGGGAGAATTAGCATATATTTCCTACTATGAAAGAGATGTTGATATGTGTATGATTCAAATGCAATAGACATTCAACTAGTTGTCAATACAACAAAGGATTAACACATGGTGTACAAAAATTAGAAGAAATAGTAACACCTAACTAAAATGGAATAGCACACTCTTACAATTAGAGATGTGAAACCGTTATAGTAAATAATTTTCATACATCTATTGGAAAATATAGATCCTTTTTGAAGAAAAAATAACATAGGAGATAAGAAATAATGCAAAATTCTTAGACATGTGATGTAAAACTATCCCATTAGTACTTCCTAAACACTTGGTATCATAGATGAACTCCATGTGAGAGTTAAATAATCCACATATAGAAATATAATCAAGAGATCAATTCCATAACTTTTACTATAAATTGTACAATTAGAATGAAAACAATTGAACCTTAAAGAAATGAAAAAATATCCATATTTTCATACCAAGCTCAAGAATTTTTTTTGAGGCCATATAGTGAATGCCAAATCTTACAATCAAGAGAATAATCCTACACAAAATTAGGAGTTTTATCTGTGTATATTTCCTCATGCAAATTGACATATAAGAAGGTGCTCTTCACATCCATATGATAGACGAACCAACTTTCGGAGGCAGTAAGAAAATAAATATGGAATGTAGAATTAATCTTAGCTATAAGAGAAAAGGTCTCATAATAATGATTCTCTTCAACCTGTGAAAATCCTTTGACTATAAAATAGGCCTTATTCTTTTCAATAGAATCATCTAAAGCATATTTGGTTTCGTATAACCATATACAATGAACCAACTTCCATCTCTTAGGAATATAAACATGATACCATGTGTTATTTTCCATCAAAGTATAATACTCCCCTATCATGATAACATCCCATTTACGTGTCCACTACTCATTACAAAACTATTGTGGATCATCGTAAATGGCATGACAAAAAAAGGATATAATAGTGGTTTGTAATTGAGTATGGTGAGGGTATAAGTAAAATAACTAAAATTAATTGTCTCATAATGATACCTTTTAGGCCTCTTTCACTTGCGAAAGCTCATCCTCAAATGTTATTCTTGGTCAAGTTTTTCTTGTTCAGGCTACTCATGTTCTATTGGTGTTTATGGTTGAAATCTGTATTGCTAATTTTTATTTTCAAAATGTTCACCATATTCTTCTTATATGAAAGAAAAAAAAATTGTAATGATTTGCATCATCATCGACAGGGAAATATTTGAGAGGAGTAGACAATGTTGGGTTGGAGTGCTCACCAAAATGAATACCCCTACAAAAGAATACTCTTTTTGATAGGATTCAATACCTTATTTGCTTTTATCTCATTATAGTAACCAACAAGTATTAGTGATTGGATTCTTTTCTTCCATAGTTTTGTGCTTCTTACCTAAAATTAAGGTCTGTGATGTACTGGAAAATATTCTAAAATTAGAGACATCAATATTAACATGGCTCCAAGATTCCTATAAAGTAATTTGTAGCATTAACCTATGAAGAACTAAATTTTAAATGTGTTTGTCACAATTCACTACTTAAACTAAGAAAAGAAGGCACAATGTTATTTGATTGGATTATGTGGTTTTCCATCACTTTTAGTGTCTGGATCCTTCTTTCAAAAATTCCATTTTTTTGAGGGATATAGTGAACATAATGTTGATGTTAAATTCTACATTCCCTATAAAAATCCTTGAATGCCTAATTCATATACTCCCCCAATTATTTGTGTATAGTTTTTTAATAGAAAGAGAGGATTGCTTCTAAAAACAACCTTGAATATTTTAAAAGTAACAAAGACATCACTCAGGTACTTAAGAAAGTGTACCCAAGGGTTATGTGAGAATTCGTTATTCAAATTGAGTGGAAACTTAAGCCCTAAAAATGAGCAAGTCAAAAATGAAATGAGATCACTATGTACCAACTCAAGACGTGTTGTAGCATGCAAGGATTTTCCTTTGGGAAAAGGATCTTGACGTTGTTTTCCAATAACACAATAAATACAAACTCCATTAATGCAAGAAAATTTGGGAAGACCTAACACCAAATTTTGTTTTCTTAATTGCTGCAAATTCTCAGTTTAGATCACCACATATTTCATGTCAAACTCTACTCAAAGAATTAGCATGTGCATTGAAAGAGGAACTGAAGGAAGACTCACATTAATAAAACATATACAATTAGGGACAATCATAAACTCTTCTAGAAGTAAAAAAATGCTTTAGTTCTATATCTCTTGAATTATTACACAATTTGGAGAAAAATCTACTGTTTTCACATCACCAAAACAAGAAATATGATAAGCATGAAGTAAATTAGCAGATATATTAGGAATAAGGGAAACATGATTGACGCACCCATCATCCAATTGCATATTACCTTATCTTAATAAGTTAATTTGTGTAGAGTCTCAAGCTAAAATATATGGATTCTATAATTAGATGTGGAAGGAAGCAACTAACTAGAATAATCTATATGTGTGATGCACTAAAATCAATTATTAAACTATCCAAAGATGCATAGAACGTTTGAATAGATAAACGTGCCCTTTACTAGATGAATAAGGCATGTGTAGTGAGATTTTATTTTGTTGCATGGATTCATTCAAGGTTTCTAGTTTTAGCTAGAATTTGGACTCATGCCTAGGTATGCCACAAGAAATATAATTTTCACTTTACATTTTCTTCCTTATCTTAGAGGAACACTCACTAGAATTAGAAGATGGAGGAAAATATTTTGTTTTATGCCAAGGCTTGGAGGGAGACTCCCTAGCTTGAGTAGAATATTTCTTTTATTTATATTGAGTTTTATGCTTGCAATTAGAGGTTTGAGCCACAAGAGCTTGATTCTTAGAATTAGAAAGAACATCTAATTGCATAAGATTAGACTAATTCCTAAACCAATAAGTTGCTCAGAGAAAATCTCAAAAGAGGGAATTTTAAATTCATCTCCCAGTGTAGCCCACAAAATAAATTGTATGAGAAAATAGCTGAAAAAAGGACCTTTTAGCTTAGATAGAATCATTAAAATTCACTCACCATCTAATTTGATTTTTCCACACCCTTTTAACTATTCCACCATTAACCTAAAATTTGGCAATATAATCTTGAATGTTTTAATTCTCATTATGTAGAAGTGATGACAATATTGGTTTTAATTATAGGGCTTGAATTTCGTTGACTTTACCAAATATATGAAATTGTTACATGTCCCAACTTCATTTGGGAGTCTTGTTGAGCCTTGGATAACACTTTGGAAAACCCCTTAGATTACAAAAACTATTGCATATTGAGCTTTCCATGTGTGGTTAATTATGGCGGAGTTAGGAGCCCTAATATTCTTAGATTCCCCATTTTATCAAAACAAAAAACAAAAAAGAAAAAGAATTACAAAAATACTAAATTGGATGTGTATTCTCTAAATTTATTGAAAATAATATATATATATATATTATATATAAACCGATGCTCGAAAAAAAGAGTCCTTAAATGAAATATTTATAATAGCTATTCAATTTATACAAGAAAATAATACATGGAATGGAGAAACAAAGTCATAGCCAAGCTTTGGAATATAGTGTAAGGATAGAGTGATAATGTTGAAATGATATTAGGTATATATCTAAAAGGAGTCTACAGATACAACAAACATGGAGGGTCTACCCACATTATAAAGGATGATATGAATGTATTAAAGAACTTTGATCTTCGAGGTCATGCTCTTCTTACACCCTAACTTCTGATTTCCAATATATCACCATCTGAGAGAAAATGTAGTACATTTATTTAACTCTATTCATAAATTTATAAATGTTTGTGCAATTAATTTCAAGTTGTGTGAATATTTTGACCCTGGCATATAATTCAATAGCCATTTTATTATGTTTTTACACCCTCTAAATATTTAAAAATATATCACTTTGTCCATACTTTCTTTTGTTTTGTTTTATTATTAATATATATTAAAACAAAAAGACAAATTGCGATTAAACAATTTAATAAAGAGCTCATATACTAGCTATTTATTTTTAGTGGTTACAAATTGTGGAGAAGGGAGAGAATTGAGAATTGAACGATGGCAACAATAAAAAAACAATGCCTCCAGAAAGAACAAACAATCCTAAGGTTAAATTATCAATAGCTAAGTGATATATCTCCTTAATTAATCCATGAAGTTGTGTTAGAGAGACATGAAGAGATCGTAAATGTCAATGGAAGTAAATCCAATGAAAGGAAGAAAAAACTAGATCTACAACCATAAATTTGTAGCTACAACAATGGATTTTGATCTAATTTGGATCTTGAAGGTTTTATATTGATCTTAAAGATGACACAACCTACACATATCTCTCAAGAAAAATGAGAAGAGATTTAGAGAGATTGCTTTGATACTAAGAAGCTTTTTAGAATGATATTGTGGGAACAAAAAACACTACAAAGAACCAAAAATAAATATAAGATATAGCGCATAATAATTTGTTAGATCTATTGTGAGCAAAATATATGAGAGTACCTCTTATATATAGCAATGGAAGAGGCCCAGTTTTTAGCAAAAGGATAATTATCTCACCTAAGAAGATAAGGGTGCTTATGTGATATTAGAGATAAAAATGCATTAGAAAATAGAAATGTTTTCGAAAATAACATTAGCAAATGTGCTATCAATTCATCCAAGAAATTGGATCAAGGGATATTAGAATCCCTTTTTAGTTCACAAAGCCATTCGTACAAAAAAAACATGATTGAGTTCTAAATACAAGGTTGCATAAGTTACCTTTCACAAATTTAGCACTTGGTCTATATCAAAGAATCACTCCATCTAGAATATCAATGTTATAAGGCCTTTTACCTTCCAACTTCCTCACGTCAAGGGAAAAGTACTTATCTGTCTATGAAATCAAACCTTTTAAGTTCATTATTTATCATGTCATTAACTTATGCCCTCATTTTGGATACCTAGTTCCTTAACTTTTGACACTCTTTAAGATTCATGGATGACTTCTTTGGAGGTTTAGTAGGCATAGAGTATTTCTACCACCTCTTTTCATTTGAGCCAAAAATAATATCTACATAGAGTTATCCACTATATTTCTCATTATTGTGTATTTTGAGTCACTCCAAATAGGTCTTTTAATAAAAATTTGTGGTTCTAATTTAAAGTACCATTCTAAAACCTTCTTTGAAGACTACTTTGCACACTAATGTTGCACTTGATAGAAATAGAAAATTTATATAATTTTGATTCTAAAATTTTATTTTTGGATGCCTTGAAGGGTCTTTTATATAATTCCACAAACTTGCGTAAATTCTAATATGGGAAGAGAAGATTATGGTAACTTTTATAAAACTTGTTGATCTTGACTTTTCAAGAGAGAAAACTTGTACCAATTATCACATGTCTGGTATTTTATATCTACCTTTGATATTTTTACTTTAAACACAGCTGTCCATACATTATTTAATAAAACTAGTGGCACTCAATTTCAATTATTTTAAAATAATATAGTTATTGTTTTACCTAGAACACTTATTTGATACCACTTTTAGGACTAACAAAAAAAACTTCAACTTATGCAACCTGTAATTTAAAAAGTATAGTGAATCTTAATCTAAAAATTTTAACACAAAGTAATATCTATGTCATCCCATTTCCCAAACTTTCTTCTATTTAAAATTAGCAAAAAAATCCAACATGAGTCATTTGAAGGAGCTAAGCCCAAGGATTGCATGCTTTACAACCAATTATAATGAACACCCACATAGTATAAAAATATAAAAAGAACTAAATTCACATCCTAAAAATGAGAGGGGCTAATGAATGAGAAAAGTGGAACCTCATTTTACAACATAACAAATGCATAAGTAAGATGACTTATAAAACTATATCTCTTTGGTACATAAAAGAGATGAGGAATATACTTACCATTAAAAGGTTTTATTGACCATTAAATAACTTAATCAACCAATAAATACAAAAGGTTCATTGTAAAATCATGTATAATTCACCGCTCTCTCCCCTTTGTTACGCTATCACGCCAGCTCATAAATCCCTAATTCTAAGTAAGTTGGTTCGTTAATGGCGTCGAATTCAATTTCTCCACGTTACGAAACATGAAGCTATCTGATTCTGTCAATACCATGTTTTCCAGTTTTTCAGCTACTCCACAGTGAAGCTAGCAGAATATGGTTTTCATAGTAAGTTTATGTTCATAAGATAAATCTAAATCTGTTCTTTTGCACATATGATTAAACATGTTTAACCTCGGGACAAATAAAT
>APFE030032192.1:28452-39537 GCA_000404065.3 Pinus taeda
AAAAGAAGAATTCAATAAGAAGTTATATATATGTATATGTATAAGAAGTTTGTTTCCATTGCATTGCTAGCCTTGCTTGTTTATTATTCTCCCACTTTTCTTTCTTCGGTCACACTCATGTGCCTTCATGGTTTCTGGCTCTCTTGCTTTTTCTTTTCTTTGGTCACACTCATACTGCTTCCTTCCTTGCTTCCTTCCTTCCTTCGACATTCATTATGTTTTTGGTTTGTTTGCAAGTTTGTTTTCCATTGCATTGCTAGCCTTGCCTGTTTATTATTCTCCCCATTTTCTTTCTTTGGTCACACTCATGTGCCTTCATGGTTTTCAGCTCTCCTGCTTTTTATTTTCTTTGGTCACACTCATACTGCTTCCTTCCTTCCTCTTATTCTCACTTTTCCTTTTTTCCGTCACATTCTGCCCAAAGAAAATCGGGAGAAACAACCACTGCTCGCTTTATATTATTTGGATTCATTGATGTACCTATTCACCTCACCTTCCACACATATTATTTTGTCTGCAAATATCTACTTCTTTTTCATATTGCTTGTGCTTTTTCTCTATTTGCAAAATTTATTTTCCATATTGTTTATGCTTTTTCCCTCTGCTTGCTTTGTCGTTGCAAAAGCCATGGAGGTCGTTTGCACTAGAGCAATAGCCAACATCATAAGCAACGTTGTTAGTGTTGTTATTTCTCCACTAGTCCAAACCATAGATGATGTTATTCACTTGGAAAGAAACACACAGTTTCTGCAAGAAAAGCTAAGTAGTGTCAGAGTCTTCTTAGTTGACACGATCAACCAATTTCAACATCAGCAAAGAATTATCACTCCCCCTCTAAATGATGGGTTGGAAAGGCTCTGACTTTCCTTGCAAGATGCGGAGAGCGTCATACAATGCTCCTGACAACAGAAAGGTTGCTTAGATTTCCGCTTCTGCAAGCCCAGATTGTGTGGAAAAATTAGAGAATGCAGATTAAATATCATTGAGCGCCGCAACAATTTTGAAAATGCCATTTCAACCAGAAGTTCTACTCAAGGGATTGTTTCCTCTGAGCCACTGGAAACAGGGGCATTACTTCAGCCAGTACCGGAGTCTGGCTTTGTGGGATATGGGATAAAAGAAGCAGAGATGTGGCTAAATAGAAGGCTTGAAGATGCGGAAGATCATCAATTTTAGGTAATAGATGTCATTGGCATGGGTGGCATTGGCAACATGGCGTTGCTGAGAATGGCCTTTAACACCCACAAGAAAGGTAATGTGTTTGAAAACATGATTTGGTTAACTGTTTCAGAAAAGTTTAATATTCAGGAGTTGCAGAGTGTTATTGCGAAAGAAATCAGTTTAAACCTGAGGATGGACAGTTCTAATGCTGAGAGCAGTTCTGTTGTTCTTGACATGCAAAAGAGGGAACTTTCTAATTATCTCAAGGAGAAGAAAATTCTGCTCATTCTGGACGATGTGTGGAATCAAATCCACCTGGAAGAAGAACTGGGAATCCCTTTGGGAAATTATAAAGGTAGTAGAGTGGTAATCTCTACCCGCAGCAAAGAAGTGATTCGAAAAATGGTGGCAAATGATGACTACATACAGATAAAACCCCTATCCATGGAAGAAGGATGGGGATTGTTTGGTAGAATTTCCTTCAATGCAGACCATGCTCCTAGAAAAATTGTAGAGGATATTGCTAGAGAAATTGCAAAAGAGTGTAAAGGTCTACCTTTGGCAATAAATGTTGTTGCAGCAACAATGAAGGGTAATACTTCTAGTGATGAGTGGAGTTTTGCTCTAACTCAAATGAAAAATGTAGATCGTGATTTTTTAAAGTTGTACAGTGGCATTGACGAAGACCTCTATGGGTGAGTCAAACGGAGTTACGATCGTAACTTACAGAACTATTTTCTATATTGTGGTGCCTTTGCCGAAGATGCAGAGATTGAGGTGGAGCAATTGGTGGAGATGTGGATAGGGGAGGGATTGGTTAGTAGCATAGACAAAAGCAAATTAATGGTAGTAGGAGGCAGGTATGTAAATATTTTAGTAGAACATTGCTTGTTTGAGCACGTTAGCAATGATACTGTTATTGACCAAAAGAAGTGGATAAAAGTTCATGACATTCTTTGTGATATGGCGCTCCATATTGGTGAAAAGGAAGAGAAATGTTTATTTAGAACAAGTCAAAATCTGGACTGGTTTCCTGCAGAACAAGTGATGGACGATAGTAGGAGAATAGCAATTCGCTATTATAATAATATTGCATTTATGCCCACAGATTTCAGATGTCCAACAACACTTGCAACTTTGATCTTAGCCAAAAATGGGGGTTTAAGAGAAGTTCCAAATGGCTTCTTACTCAATCTCCCCTCTCTAAGGGTTTTGGATCTTAGTGACACCAATATAACATCGTTGCCAGAGTCGATGTGGCAACTCAAACAGCTTGAGTTTCTAGGGTTGAATGGAACCAAAATCAGTACTCTACCAGCTGAGGTATGCAATCTTTCTCGGTTGCAATTTATGCTTCTTTGAGATTGTCGATGGCTAAAATCCTTGCCATGTACAATAGGAGAGCTGAAAAATCTCAAGCATTTAGATCTAAATAAGTGTGATTGATTAGCGGGGATTCCACGTGGGATATCTCAACTTACGTCATTGAAAAAGCTAGGCTTGTTGACGGGAAAGGTTGTGCTCGGACTGGACGAAGGTGAGAGTGGTATGTGCAATTTGAAGGATTTTACAAATTTTCCAAATTTGATGGAGCTCCATATATATCTCAAAGCGGGAAAGACAATAGACAGAAAAATGTGGGGAATAAAAGTGGGTCCAATGGGAACTTGGTTGCAGATATCTAAATACCGAAACATAATCTATCTAATTCCTCATTATCTGCAACATCGTTTTCTTAATCACCAAGGGTTTCAAGAAATTAAGCCTAGTATAAGGAAGTTGTTTCTGCCCTGGAATTTTCAACACACCATATTAAGTCCATAACTTCAACATCCTGCCATACGATGATTATTTATTTTGTCTCAATTAAGATAGTTACAGAAATTCAACATCCCTTCCTAGGTTGATTATTTCTTTTGTCTTAATTAAGACACTTAACTATCTTATTTTTAATTGAAGATAATGAAGAAAAAAATTTGAGATAAAAAATAATTTCGTCTTTAAAAAGCATCGTAAACCACCCTTGTGTGTAGTGTGTAGTAGTGTCAAGATTTAGAAAACAATCACTACCCTTTCCTCTTGATTGAAGCTAGTATTTCCCCAATTAAAAACATGACTATGATTAGGTATCTCATGTATAAGTGGAAGCCAAGAGGCTCCCCAAAATTTCTTCTAACTCTAGCCAAAACCCCCACCTTTGGCTTAAGAAAGGTTGGCATAAGGATGCCCAATCTTAGCTAGACCATAGGGGGTAAAGGAGGAGATCATCTTTGATTCAAGGCTACCCCCGCTTATACCCACAATATGCATAAAAATGCATAAATGCATTTTTCCCAGGTATTTGACTCACAAAGGAGTCAAAAATTCAAACCATACATGGTTAAGGCCCTTTTAGCCACATTTCCTTTTATATCGGAACCAATCACCCTGCCAAGCTTCCTATCAGAACTTAATCAACCCTTGAGCCTTTATCTAAGACTTTAATTAAATCCTTGTTTTACAATCCTTCCTATCGGGACCTTATAACTCATCATAACCTTCATTTAGGCCTTTATAACCCTTAAATCGAATATATACAACCTTTCTCCTTTAAACACCTTGGTTAATACATAATTAACACATGGAAGCCCTTTATCAGTGCTTTAATCCATTTAACCGCATTTACAAAGGAAAATACATGCAAATCATACCTTTACTGCTTTTGGTACGGTCTTGGCACATTTAACAAGGATCACCTTTATCGTAATCGCTCATCGCTTTAGTCTGTTGTTAACATTAAACATAGGATTCTTCCCACTTTTGAATTTGATACGCGACTATCAGAACCATTTAACCCCTCTTTTCCATTATAATCGCTTGGAACAACATTTAATGCAATATAAAGAAAATACATAGAAAACCCACTCCGAAACACATAGGCTAGAACTCAAAACAATTACAATCACAATTATAACTCTGTCAGGTCTGCTCCTTCAGACCTCCCGTAGCACTCTGCCAATCATTCCATTCTCCGACACTTCCGATTAGCGATTGGTCCGATCTCCGATCACCGACTTATCGCTATTAGCGTATCAGTGTTCCACCATATCGCACTATTGCATTGACTCTTTGACTTCCCGATTGTGATTTGCGATTATTTTTGGACCATCAATCTGAACCTTGATTCGATGGTCCACACTTAATCACGTGATCACAACCGCTCCATTTCGAAGGCCCGTTCTGATGGCTCCAAAGTATTTCGCCGATGTGACTAAATTGGGCCATTAATCTTAAAGATATGACAGTTGTGATGCAACCATACTCCACTTCTCCGCTACTCTGTTACTTATGTTTTTCCACCATTTTCAATGGTTTTATGCGGTTTTTCTCTTCTTCAAAAGTTCCCATTCTTCTACTATTTCACTGCGCACTCCTCCTCCTGCTTTTCTTCACATGCTCCTTTGGTTACTATCTTCTTGGATCCTTTAAATGGATTCAATGATCCAGACGATTCCTCCGAATTATTCCTCTCCTCTGTGTATTTCTTCAGAACTCCACCTTCTGTTTCCGCTGCTCAACTTCTTCTGAGTTGAATTTCTCTGTGAATTCTGACTTCAAAACTTCTCCAGAGCTTCACTCTAATCTTCAACTGGATTTTAAGATCCCTTTGTGATTCCTCTGAATCATTCTACTCCTCTACGCATCCTTTAGAATTCTGCCTTCAAGCATGTTACAGAACCTACGAATTCACATGTAATTCAGTGATTCAATATAGAATTACACAACCACACAGTCCTCGAATAGACCTCTGTATAAACAAGTATAAACAACTGAATACATTCGATACCCTCTGTCTCTTACGTGCCTATTATTCAATATCAGGAGCCTCCCCTGAGCTCTACCTATAGGTTTACATTTATGCCAGGAAGTTCTGTTGAACTAATCCTGGTTGGACTCCTAAATCCTCTGAACTGACTCCTAAATCCTCTGCCCACCTCTAATTCATTAAATTCCTAAAATTTCTCTCTCTAGTTCCTCGAATCATGCAACTGTTTAAGAGTTGTAATTGACTTTGAACTCTTGTCATTTATTTACCACTCAAGTTCTCATTTATTTGAGAGCATTTACATCTTCCTCCATTATCTAATTAAATCACTTAAATGACTAAATATTACATTATCTTAAGACTTAGGAAACTAACTCTCTAAAGATACATAACCTCCTATGTCTACCTATTTACGATGGTTTTCTCTTGGGTTGAATGCTCCTACATCAAACTCCCAAAGTAGAAAATTTTCATGATATCCTGATCATGTGTCTTCTGATCTTTGTCTTCTTGGATCCCATACTTTGTTTTGTAATTGCCCAAATGTCTTGTTCCTTTGCTGCTGATGCCCTTTTGTTGTCTTTTGCTCCATTTTTTCCTCTTTGTCAATCAAGTTCATACTTTGATTTATCATGCTTCCTTCTTCTACCATGTTCCTCCATTTAGACTGCTTCATCATCAGTTTTCACATTTCTTCAATCTTTGTCTCCAGTACATCCTTGGACTATTCCATGTTATGCTTCTTACTTCTTCCCCTTTCTCTTTGCTTTAGGTTGTTGCTGTTGTCCAGTAGTTCTTCAATTTGCTCTTCTTCTTTTTGTTCTATTATTCTTGTTGCCTCCCTATCATCCTTACCCTCTTTCATGTTTGAATCATGACTGCCCAACACTCTATCCAGCAATTTAAATTCTCTATTCCATGGACTAAATTCTTCCATAGAATTCTCTTCTATCATGCTCATCTATGCCAAATCTCCTCTAGCATTTGCAACAAAACCTGCACTCCCAAAACACTTGTTAAAATAAAAAACATAAGGCTTTTGTGCCTTATCTCCCTTTAGCAACACTTAAGCTTGCTACACTGTTTCTTTCTCCTTTGTCAGCACATCAATATGCTAATTTGAACTCTCAAAAGAATTCATGAGACTGTCCACTAGTATTTCTTCCACACCATCTACTCTAATGATGTCTTCCTTCTCTTGTTCACTATAGTGAAATTCTTCTTCTGTAATCATATTTTCATACTCTAAATTTTCCAACAAATATTCCAGCAATGCAATTTCTTTGTGACACTTCGCAAATATTTCATCATCACTTATGTTTCTTGCATTTATACACAAATTATTAGTTTGGAAATCATAAGGTTCAACAGTCTCAATTGTTGCTTCACATATCAGCTCTTCAAACTGAATTTCACCTCCTTATTTCACAAGAACTTGTCCCTGTGTTGTCACATCTTCGAACATCCATGCATTGTTAAGTTCCTTCTGCTGCAATAAGTCACTACTTCTCTCATTTAAGAGACATTCTCCATCCTCCTTTACTCCAGTGTTTTTATCTTCTGAAATATATTTCTCCACACTTCTGACAACTTCAAAAGATTGTTTATCCTTTGCTAAACACTCCTTTATTAGTGTTCTTTCTCCCTTTTCTAAGTCTTTTGCATAGACTTCTTCCTTCTTAACATCTTTAAGTAGATGTCCTTCTTTCTCAAGAACTTCCATGGCTATTTCCATTGTGCCTATCATGATAGTGAACTGATGACATTTTACTATGTTTTCAGTTAACATAGTCTCTTCTTCAAGTTTGCCTTCAATCTCTTGTTGTTTATCTTCCCCATGATCTATTCTTGTCTCACCATCTGCATTAACATTCTCCTGCATTTGTTCTGCATCCACAGACAAATTATCAATCTTAAAAGTATAAAACCCAATGGTCCCACTTGATATTTCAGCCATCATATCTCCTTGCTCTTCTAAATCCCCGATATGATTAAAAAAAAATTCAATGGTCTCCTCTTTAATCTCCTCAAGCCCTTCACTTGGTTGCTTGATATCTTTCTCCAACTGCATATGAGACCTATCTATCTCATCTTCTTCCAAAACATAGTTTAGATTTTGTTTGTCTTCTTTCTCCTTTATGACAATATCAGCAAATTGTCCTCCACATGTTTCACCTGCAAACATACATAAATTGTTAGATTTAAAATCATCAAACCTTTTGGTCTCACTTGAAGTTTCAGTCTTCAAGTCTTGATCTTCAGTCAGCATCTCCTCATGTTGTTTTGAACTATCCCAACAATCCTTGAGATCTTCACTTGATCTCCATTCTTTATCTTCAGTGTAGTCTTCACTTTCTCCCAGAAATCCTTCCTGTTATGATTCACAAATGGACTCTTCCATTTCTAACTCAACTTCCTTGAGTTTTCCCCTCAACCACTTTGCTTTCTTTTGTTGTAGCCTTCTCTGCATCTCATGCCACCTTACTAGCTTCTTTCTCAATACCCAACCTAGTCTCTGGTCTTCTTCAAGTATCCTCCTTAATGCATCGAGTTGTTCTTTTAACTCTACAATATCTTTGTCAATTTCCTTTTAACTCATCTTTTTTCCATTTGCCTTGCCATCCTTTTTCTTTATCTTTATTCTATTGTGGCCTCTCTCTGAACCTATGCTATGACTGTCAGTAGTCATCTTCTTCTCCTCTTTCTTCATAAGCTCCTCACTCATCAGCAACAAGCCTCTACAACAGCTAGTCCTCCTTGCTGTAATATTACCTCACTAAGCTCTCCTCACTCAGTCTTTTGGTAAGCATTGGTCCTCTTTTTGGAACCTCCTATTGAGCAACACCTTTTCTCCTTCTAGGCTTCTGCAGTTTCTCACTATCTCTTGAGAACACTTCAGTTGTCCTCTCTGTCCAATCTCTCATTGGATTCTTCAGGTTCACTGCCACTTCTCCTTTAGAGTGTTTTCCTTACTCTGTCTTCAAGAACACATCTGGCTCTCCTCTCAGAACTTCTCTTGTTGTCACCTATGTATTAGTACACATTCTCAATTTAAAACTGAACATAACATATTACCTCACCTTCAAGATCTCATCATGATCTTGTTTCACCATTCCACCTGTGCCTTGGATGGATTTCCTCTGTCCCTTGCATCTACAAGTTCTACTACACATCACCTCTTTATGTGCCTTCATTTGTCAGATTAGAATCTGATCCTTCCTCTTGCCTGCATAAACACCTTAACACATATTTTCTTCTCAATTCTTTCTCATAGAATTTCTTTGTTATTTTTTAACCAATTGTTTCAACTTCAATTCTTCTCTGATACAAATCTACTCTGACACCACTATGATGCAGGGTTACCCCCGCTTATACCCAGAGTATGCATAAAATTGCATAAATACATCTGTCCTAGGTATTTGACTCACAAAGGAGTCAAAACTTCAAACAATACATGGTTAAGGCCCTTTTAGCCACAGTTCCTTTTATATCGGAACCAATCACCCTGCCAGACTTCCTATCGGAACTTAATCAACCCTCAAGCCTTTATCTAAGACTTTAATCAAAGCCTTGTTTTACAATCTTTCCTATCGGGACATTATAACTCATCATAACCTTCATTTAGGCATTCATAACCCTTAAACGGCATATATACAACCTTTCTCCTTTAAACACCTTGGTTAATACATAATTAACACATGAAAACCCTTCATTAGTGCTTTAATCCCTTTAACAACATTTAGAAAGGAAAATACATGCAAATCATACCTTTACCGCTTTTGGTACGGTCTTGGCACATTTAATGATGATCACCTTTATTGCAATCGCTCATCGCTATAGTCCATGGTTAAGATTAAGCACAAGACTCGTCCCACTTCCGACTTTGATATGCGACTATCAGAACCATTTAACCCCTGTTTTCCATTATAATCGCTCGGCACAACATTTGATGCAATATAAAGAAAATACACAGAAAACCTGCTCTGAAACACTTAGGCCGGAACTCAAAACCATTACATTCACAATTATAACTCTGTCGGTTTCACTCCTTCAGACCTCCCACAGCACTTTGCCAATCATTCCATTCTCCGACACTTCCGATTAGTGATTGGTCCAATCTCCAATTGCCAACTTATCGTTATCGACATTCCACCATATCACATTATCACACTAACTCTTTGACTTCCTCATTGCGATTTGTGATTAGTTCTAGACCGTCGATCTGAACCTTGATTTGGCGGTCCACACTTAATCGCGTGATCGCAACTGCTCCATTTTGAAGGCCCGTTCCAAAGGCTCCAAAGGATTTTGCCGATGTGACTCAATCCATGCCGTTGATCTTAAAGATCAAATGGCTACGATACTACCATACTTCACTTCTTCGCTACTCTATTAATTATGTTTTTCTGCCATTTTCAATGGTTTTCTGTGGTTTTTCTCTTCTTCAAAAGTTCCCATTCTTCTGCTATTTCGCTGCGTACTCCTCTTCCTACTTATATTCACATGTTCCTTTGGTTACTGTCTTCTTGGATACTTCAAATGGATTCAATGATCCATACGATTCCTCTGAATCGTTCCTCTCCTCTACATATTTCATCAGAACTCCACCTTTTGTTTCCGTTGCTCAACTTCTTCTGAGTTGAATTTCTCTGGGAATACCCACTTCGTAACTTCTATAGAGCTTCACTCTAATCTTCCACTGGATTCTAAGAACCCTTTATGATTCCTCTTAATCATTCTACTCCTCTACACGTCCTTCAGAATTCTGCCTGCAAGCATGTTACAAAACCTATGAATTCACATGTAATTCAATGATTCAATATAGAATTTACGCATTCACACAGTCCTGGAATAGACCTCTGTATAAACAAGTATAAAGAACTGAATACATTCGAGACCCTTTGTCTCTTACGGGTCTTTTATTTTATATCAGTGGCCTCCCCTGAGCTCTGCCCGTAGGCTTACATTTATGCCAGGAACGTTTGTTGAACTAATCCTGGTTCGACTCCTAAATCCTCTGAACTGACTCCTAAATCCTCTGCCCACTTCAAATTCTTCAAATTCCTAAAAGCTCTCCCTCTAGTTCCTCAAATCATTCAACTGTTTAAGAGTTGTAATTTACTTTGAACTCTTGTCATTTATTTACAACTCATGTTCTCATTTATTTGAGAGTGTTTACATCTTCCTCCATTATCTAATTAAATCACTTAAAAGACTAAATATTACATCATATTGAGACTTAGGAAACTAACTCTCTAAAGATACATGACCCCCTATGTCTACTTATTTACGATGATTTTCTCTTGCGTTTAACGCTCCTGCATCAATCTTGGAGAATAAAGATAATATTTAAAATATTATTACTTCTAAATTTAAGGACAAGTTGTGGGATAATAAGGAGTTGGAGGGAAAAAAGAAGTTAAGGTATTATAAGAATGTGATCAACACCAATATTAATAAACAGAATTATTTTTCTATCTTGAGCAATGCTAAGAAGGAACTGAACATTGCTAAGATAAGAACTAACTCTCATGAGCTTCAAAGTAAAATTAGGCATTCGTTGAATTCCAAAACACCTTGGGACAAAGAGTTTGTCACCTTTGTGATACTGAGAGGGTTGAATATGAAAAACACTTTCTCTTGGATTGCCTAATTTTTAATCACATCAATTATAATTTTCAAAATCTTTGCCACACTACCAACCTTCTTGACTTGTTATGTCAACAAAACTATGGTGATCTAGGAGCATTTATCTCTATTCTTTTTTATCACATAAATAAAATGTTAAAGTTTCTCAATTCATATCTTTCTTTCTTAAGATCATATTGGCCATATTGGTCATAGTCGACCTTTTTTCTCATCATCATCATCATTGTCACTACCAACTTTCTTGACTTATTAACTCAACAAAACTATGGTGATCCAAAAGTGCTTTTCTCCCTTCTTTTCGATCACGGAAATAAAATGTTATAGTGACTGTTAATCATCACCATCACCACCATCATCACCGCCATCATCATCGCCATTATCATATTTACTTATATGTTAAAAAAATAACACCAAATTATATAATTAACTTGAAATTTAAATACATATAATTTGTTTTTCTATTATAATAA
>APFE030032192.1:54555-65055 GCA_000404065.3 Pinus taeda
AATTGTTCTAGAACATTGCAGGACTCAAGAACAGGTTGCAGACATCTTGACAAAGCCATTGGATCAGAAAAGCTTTGAATTTTTGAGGAAGTGTCTAGGTATGACCGAATGCCCAGCAGTTGAAATTAAAGGGGAGTGTTGAAATTGTAATTTCAACTGCGCATCACCTGAATGGGCCTGCATTTAATACGCCCAAAACCACCAAAGTGAAACCATAAACCCCCGGTAAATTTCTCGGAACCGCTTTTGCGTGAAGTGGTTTCCGTACATAGGCGCTCCGAGAAAGTTCAAGGGTTGACGCGTGGTTGAGGCGTGACATCACCGTCTGACACTTTCTCGAAAGGTAAAGTTCGATTAAAAGAGGCCTTCCGATATTCTCTCAGTCATTCGATTCGAGGAGGGCAAATCAACGGTTGACGGGCATCTCAAGTTGCATACGAGCCTGCAGTTAATGTTGCGTGGACTAAAATACGAGCTCGGTTGACTACAGACTTTTTCCATGAAGGGATTTAATAATTTTTCATAGGTGTTGGTAAACATTTAAGTTTTTCTTAGGGCATGTATGGGTGTGAATTAATAATGGCATGGGCAATGTCATATAGTTTTAATTTGATTGCTTTTTAATTATTCACGGGGGTAAGTTTGTTTTAATAGAACAAGTAAAACATATTTTGTTGGTCAATTTTGGTAAGTGGGAAATGTAGCAATAGAATGCACAACAGTGCAGGAGCGAAGGCGAAGAGGTGAGTGAAGGAAACCAGGGGAAGCTTGTATTAAAAAAAACCATGAATTGTTTCACACAACAGTGAAAAGGGAACAGTAAGTTTTGGTGAATTTGTAATTTTTCACACAGCAGTGTGTTGATCATTTTCTTTCTTTTACAGCAGTATATCCTTGTAATCTTTATTTTCACACAGCAGTGAATGTAAATGAAATTTTTACACACAGTGGTGTAAAATTTCAAAGGAGACAGAGTAATTTTGTTGAAATGTTTTGGTGAATCCCTCTGAGTGAAAGAGGATGAATATGTATCAGTGAATTTGTTTTAATGAATAGAAATGTTTTATGGTGGTGCAATACTCTGTTCTCAGTAAAAAAATTTTAAAAAGCTTCCCTGTGCAAAAATATCCTGGAGTAAAGGAAACATAGCATTGCCCCTATGTGCTTGAATTTTTTTTTTTTGTTTTTGGGATTTTGCCAGAAAAATCCCCAACACTGCGCAATATCAGATTCACGAAAACCAGTTACCATCCATAGTTGTGGAGTCTCAATTTCAATTGGTTTTCTGTTAGACCTTTTACCTGGACGACCACTCGTATGCAGGTGACAACATCCAAATGACGTTAAACGTGGTGGGGGAGAGACATTGTTCAAGATTCTGTTATGAAAAGGTTATGAAAATAAATATACGAGTGCCCAACGACAACAGGTTTAACAGGTTTAAATGACGGCAATTCTTAAAAACAAGTCACTAAGCCAATGATCGACTTAGTGGATAGAAGGATTAACATACATGTCCATGCATCACCATGGTTTCTCTGGCAGAGTTCATGGCTCGACTCCGACATGGTTTCTTTCTCCAGCAGTGTTCACGACCTTATATGACTGCACTGCTCGGACTTCAAAACTTCATTTAAGGGGAAAACAATGTGAGGCTGCTGCAAATCAGAGGGGTGATTCTCATCCAACCCTTCTTTGAACCGGTCCACACAGGAATGCGAAACATCCGACCCAGCTCTGCCTTAGAAATGGATTGACGTTTTCTAAAAGCTTTCGCTGGCCATGGGAGCTAACAGAGACCATCCTGCATGTAACCCTGTTAAGACATCACCTCTGGGCGTCCCGGGTAACACAAGTATCGACCCCTTCGGCTTCAACATCAGGCTGACCACTGCCATAAACCTGTCGTGATTCAACACTAAGTGGCCATAGCTCGCACCCATTTCGCGAAGAGAGGGCTGGTTCCATCCTAGAGCCTCCGAGATTGCCTTCAGTTCTATCCTAGAGCCTCCGAGATTGCCTTCGTCATTGAAGAAAAGTTCCTGGTGGGGTTCGTGGACACGTCGAACAAAATATTCACTCACTTTTGGGGTCGGGGATGTGTTTGTGTTCCCCAGTGCTCAACTGCACTTTCTCTTCAATGTGGGAAAATTCACCGCTCTCACCATTTCTGGGCTCAACAGTGAAAGCCCCGACACTCAGATCATGTCGCTCGTTGCTTTGGGGTCGAAGTCAAAGATTCCCCGACTGTTCTGAAGTGAGCGTTTCATATTTGCAGAAGATCCGTAAGAATCTAATTGGAATGTGAGCCATGTTTGACAACATGAGTTGCTTCTACTGATTAATACCCATCTTCACAATCCAAAATACTTGGGCATTCACTGCGATACTTAGAGATTAGCAATTTCTCACCATCTTGGTCAGTCGCTGATATTCTGGGTAGTCTCTGAGATAAATCTTTCTTCACTTCACCTGATGAAGAGTCATCACTATTCCATTATTTTCATCATTCTCTTTTCTCGGCGATATTTCAGGAGTTGCAGTGAGACGGGTCAATGAGCTATAATAACTTGTAGATGAGCTGTCCTAACTTCCAGATGCAAAGGGAAATAGAACAGAACAGATATCCAAAAGTTAAATTTATATAAAATTAATTTATATCTAGTTGTTTTACATTAATTTATTTTCAAATAATTTGGAATTAAAAGAACAAAAGTCAAGCTTAATTAATTTCGATACTGTTTCTTGAATTTCAGAAAGTTCAATTAAACTCGCTCCTGTTTAAAGTTCAATTAAACTCTCTCGAGTTTAAAGTTCAATTAAACTCGCTCAATTTAATATCAAAATTTAACTCGCCAAAGGCTTTTATATAATAGATGAGGGCGTGTTGACTTTTAACTCAACCGTGAGGATTTAATATACTAGGAATATGTTTCATTTGAAATATTAATTATAGTTATAATTTAGATGGCGCATAAAAATGGTGGAGTGAATTAATCCGGTAATGGATTGTTAAACGCTTGCACTTGGGCTCTTCCTCACTAAATGGTACTGAGGAACGACAAGTGACATTTGTTCATAGTACCTTTGAAACTATATTTCAGTTATATTTAGTGAACATACATTATATATTAACAATAAGCGTGGTTTCATGTGCTCTACCCTAGGTGTCATAAGATTGAGATGACATAGTTATATAATTGATATAATTTGATTGCAAGAAATTTTCGTCCGAAGATGGATCTTAATCTAAGAATTTAGATATGTTTGTAGAAGACATTATGTCACTGCAAAATAATGAGAAAAACCTAGTTTCAAATTCCAACTAATTGCACAGTTAATTAGTAAATTTGGGAATTTTGTATGATTTCGAAGATCCCAAGATTCACTCCAGGAAATCATGACAAATGTTTTATGTAGGACATTACCATTTTTGACGTAACAGATTTTGAATTTATAAAAGTGATAAGATAGGTTTGCTACAGTATGTTTGACACAATCATATACAAATATAATTACTTAACTATGATAATTCATTGGAATGGACTTTTTTAGTCTTATTAGAAGTCATAAACATGTCAAAAATTTTCTTTCTGCCCAACCATCTTAACTATGAAATGTACACAACACACATTCAAAGATTATGGAATTTGGTTTCATCATGGGATATTTTCTGCATTGGGGTAATTTACCTTGGTACCTCTATTAGCTAGATGGTGGAAGGCATCATTAATGTGGGATTCCATGTGAGTGATTCGAGCCTCAAATTTGTCTAGACAAGCTTGAAGCCATTGTTGGTTCCTATGGAGGGATGCTTGAATATTGAGAGTGTACATTTATGGGCAAATCTCTTCGAGGGGATACTAGCTCCCCTTCGTCCTCTTCATTTCCTATGATGGCCACCTCGCCACCGAGGATAGCATTATTCACGAAGCATCGTAAAGATTCCATTAATATAATTAAAAGTCTCTAATGGTTGCTCCCCATAAATAAATATCATGGCACCACATACTCTTGACCCCTTAATTGTTCGACCTACCACCTAGGTAGCGACAAAGAGAGACTATTCTAGCTCCAAAGTCCAATTCCACCACAAATATGTTGAATTTAAACAAATTTAGAATTGTAAAACATTTGAGACAAGAGATAACACCCGAAGCGGGCCTACTTCCAATTCTCACCTTCTGAGAGAAACCAAAAATCAAATGCACCACTAAACCTTCCCTCCAACAACAGAGCGAGGAGGATGAGGAACTCAACGAGCTTGTGGGAGAGGATTCAATATAGTGTATGAAAATCTCAATTACCCAAGTAAGACATAAAAGAGAGATATTTGTTACCTAAAAGACTAGCAGAGAAGGCCTTGGGCCTTGACAAACAAACGAACTCCATTTTTCCACCACCATCCATGCTTTGAAGGGGAAATGATAGACCAAGAACCTTCCAACCCTACTTGTTTCCATAAATAATTCACTCTAGGGTCCCAAATGATGAGAACATTTTATATTTTTGGTTCTCTATGTGATTTATTGTTTGTTGTGCCAATGGGACGATGCTCCCCTCTATTAGAGAACTAGACAATTGTTCCAAGGATACTCTCCACAACAAATGCAATTACACTTGCAGTTCCTAAACCCATCTCCTATCTTGCCAAATTTTCTATTGTTCTCACGACCCTTGTAATTATACCAATCCCTACATTAGAATGTTTCCCTGGCCTCCTTCCAATGCCTGTTTGTTATCCCTTGCTTTCATTCTAATCGACATGTGTGAGGGGAGTAATACTCCCTGTCCTTTGATTATTATCAAGACTCATCCCAATCAGGGAGACCTTCTCCTTGTGAACAAGTTCTTCTAAAGAGTGCATTATATTTGAATCCACATTCAATGGTCAACCCAATGCGAGGTCTTGGGATTCCTCTAAGGCGCCTTGATTAGTTAGCCAATCCACTATTTTATTTCCATCTTGTCTAGTGTGAGTTTATATCATGTATGGGAAAGATAAAAGAAGGTCTTTGATATGATAAATTTGAGCTTCTAGTCTCCAACTTCGTACTATTTTATCCACTAGTGCTCCATTGAGAATCTTTTGCATCACCTTGATCTAAATCGAAATCTTGTTGAAGTTCATTCTTTTAGCCATCTACGACCCTTTTTAAAGGGCACTTACTTTTGCCACATTATTTTTTGTGTGTCCACAGGGCCCCATGAATCTAACCATTGGATGGCCTAATCTATCCCTTAGAATTCAACCAAACCTTGTAGGGCATGGATTCTCTTTTGAGGCCCCATCAATGTTTTTTTTTATAAATACTTGGGACACGGGGGAATCACAATAGCCAAAATCGAAGCCTCCTCTCTGGTAGCTTTCGAGTCATCCTTTGTCTAGGACTCAGATAAGACAATTTCCCTAAAATTGTCTTTGGTAGTCTTCCCAATCTACTATATAAAAGTTTGATGGTCTTTGAATATGGCTCTATTATGACCCTTCCATATGTTCCGAAGGAGGAAGCCTAGGTTGAGGACCCATGCCTGATTAATAATCAAATTTTTTGAAGAGAGCCATCCACTAGTTTTCTATTGTTTCAACTAGGCTATTAGGGGATTGATCCAAATGCCCAAAGGTGTGTAAAAGCCACTCCAAGAGAGTGCTTTCCATTTCACAAGAGTTTAGAAGATGTCCCATATTCTCTTGTTGTTGCCAACAAAATGGGCATCTAGAAGGCCCAATGAATCCCTTTTTTAGCAGGAGGTCCCAAGTAAGAAGATGTTTTCTACACAGAAACCATAAGAAATGAGAAAGCTTAGGGAAAAGTTTGTACGTCCAAAGTTTCCTACACACAGGATCTTTGGGCCAAGGGTGGTGATCAACAACTAGTGAATAAGATTCCTTGATAGTAAACATCCCCACCAATTTATACCCGCATTGACACTTATCTTGACTCTAAGAGGGAAAGACTCAATGTTCCTTTAAAGCATCTCTGAAAAGTTTCCACTCTGATATGGATTCCAAACCTTAACAATCTGCCTCTATTTTCCAATGTCTCTGCTCCTCATTTATGCTTGTGTTCTTCTAGTAATCCTTTACTCTAGGGACATTAGGAGACCACATCAAAGGCTTGGAAGGGATCCAAATTTGGACTTATTTAAGGTTTAGGGAATTTTTTCCATGAATTATTCCAAAAGAAGGATGAATTATCATCATGGATTTCCCAAAAAGGTGATCTTTGACCATATAACTATTACTGTAGGCTAAATTCCATATTGGATAACCTAGGGGAAGGTGTTCTAATCGAGGAATCCCTTGTTGGTTGTCACCTCTCTGATATTTTTGGTTCCATATTTGTTTCTATAGTTCAAAGCCACCTGGATCCAACACCACCAATGTTTTGCACCCATTACCTTATATATAATTTATGGATCTCTCAGCCCCATCCCACCATGTATTTTTGGCAAATATAATTTCTCCCATGATACTAGTGCCCATTTTCTATGTGTGTTTGTTCCCTACCAAAAAATATTTCTAAATATTGACACCAATTCCTTACAGACAATCCCAGGGGAATGCATCACCGAAATTTGATATAGCGAGATGGCTTGCACAGCTGCCTTTAGCAAGGTACATTTGCCTGGAAGATTAAGAGAGTGGAAGGTCCATGATGATAGCATTTGAGTTAATTTACTATAGAACTCATTCCAGCACGTGATTGATAGGGGATTCACCACCAAAGGAACTCCTAGATTATTTGAGGGGAGGGATCCAATCGATAAATCCATGGTTCAGGCCAAATCTCTTTGAATTTACACAAGGGTGTTAAAAAATGTATTCTTAATTTTTATTTATTGAGAGACATGCTTGTGTCCAGCTAAAACTTTTCCAGAATAACATGCAAGGCTTTAGCCTCTCAAATTATCAATTCTCCAGAGAGCATGTTATGGTCCACAAATTGTTGGTGTGTCACCGAGAGATCAATTTCAAGGATCATTTTCCTTTTATGTGACCCTTTCACTTTTACTCTTGAAGAAAATGGCCCAAGTCTTTTACTGTGATAATAAACATGAATGGGGATAAGGGATCGCCTTACCTCAAGCCTTGGATGGAGAAGAATTTCCTTGAGGGAGATCCGTTGAGAAGAATAGAAAAGAAATAGGTTGTTACCATGGATTTGATCCATCATATCTAATCTTCAGAAAATACAATGATTGCCAACATATGAAAGAGGAATTGCCAATTTAAGTGATCATATTCTTTCGATAAGTCCAGTTTCATCAGCATCCATTACCTTCGTGGAGCTTTCAAAGAGTGAGGTATTTCATGGAGTTGAGATTATGCCATCAAGGTTTTTTTGCCCCACTACAAAGTTTGTTTGTTTCGACCTAATTATGAGGTTCAAAAGGGGTTTTAATATACACACCATGAAATAAGAGATAATCTTGTATATGATGTTGCACAAGGCTATCATTCTATAACCACTTCGGTTTTCAGGCTCATGTTATTTTCGAATTAGTGTCAGAAAATACACATCCATCCTTGACCAAATATGTTGTTTCTTGTGTGCTTCTTTAACTAATGCTAAAATATTTTCCCTAAGGAATGACCAATAGGCCTTGTAGAATTCTACAGTATACCCATCTAGTCTAGGTTATTTATTATTCGACATCTCCTTTATTATGGACTCTATTTTATCCATTGATATTGGTCACATTAAGGCTTCAGTATTCTCTATAGATGTTAGCTTTGGTATTACATCTCTAATCTCATTGATAGCTTCTCTACGGTATTGATACCTCTCCTTCAAAATATTCAAAAAATATGAGAGAAATTCCTCTTCCATGCCCCTATGATCAAAGATTCTCTCCCCATAGCTAGTGGATAAGGAGTTGATTTGGTTTTGGCATATGTGGTTGAGCATTGAACGATGAAAGAATCTAGTGTTCATTTCACTCTCTTTCAACCATTGGATAGGTGAATTTTATCTCCATAGTCTCTCTTCTTGTTTTCACCTTTCTTCTAGGTCATGGATGATTTTTCTATCCTCTATGGTCATATACTCTTATATTCCTTATCTCATGATTCAACTTTGAAATTCCTCCATTTTTCCCTCCAGTTTCTTCTTTTACTATATCATATCGCCAAATTCCTCTTTGTTCCATGATTTGATTTTCAAATTCAATTCTTTTAATTTATTTTGGAATCATTGCATCAAACTATTTCCTTCAACATCTATTTCTCCACACCATTGGTAAAGATTATTCACAAATATTGGACTTCTTGGACAAAAACTTTCGAATCTGAATGGGTAGTTCTTGGGAACTTCTTGTAAGTTAATTTGTAACTAGATGGGCGAGTGATTTGAGCCCATGTTAGGTAGAATCATGGCTTCTATAAAAGAATCTCGATTTAGAATATCCTCTAATATAAGAAAGTGGTCCAACTTGCTTGCAATTTGATGTTGTCCACCCCCATGGTTGTTCTATGTGTGGATCTCATTGCGAGTCTCAATGTAAATTAATTGAAGATCATGGATTGTGTCATTAAAGAGGGTTGAGGCCTAATTCAACCTACAAACGTCTCCTCTCTTTTATTTAAGGTCACGAAGGGTCGATTGGCTCTTGTTGATCACTTGGAAGGGTTGGTTGGCTATTGTAGGTTTTGTGACAAAAGATCAGATTGGTTGTGTTATGTCGGTTCCACTTTTGTAACTGTACATAGGGATTTCAATAAGATATTCTAATTCTAACGAACTATTAAAACACTTACTCATGAGATATTTTGAATTATTAAAATTAAAAAAAATCATAAAAATTAACTAAATTATTATTATTGCTATTATTAATGATAAAAATAATACTATATAAGTTAAATAATTTTAAAAGAACATATAACAAGATTCTTAAGCATAGAGATTCACCCCTACATTATCATAGATATTCTTAATCTATAAATAGGTTTTGTTACAATATAATGGGTCAATACGATAGTTTATCAATAACACAGGCTCAAAAAACCATTACTCATTTCATATAGCACTCCTTTAGATGGAAATTTTTTTAATCAATGAATTTAATTAAGAAGGAAAAAAAACAGAACTACTTTGGAAATAAATCCAAGCCTTTGAGTTTTCTACATTGTTAAGAGTATTCTAAAATATCATTTGGGGGTTAAATCCTTACCATCCACCTAATAATTATTGATATTTAAATTAAAATTGTGCAAGCCTAATTCCAAAATAGCCATAACTATTGGCATAATAAACTTTCACTACCCACCATTTTCTAAAATTAAATACATCAATTACAACTTTTCCCACTGTTTTGCTAAAAAAAATTAGATTCCTTCTTCATTGCTTCATAATAATAGATAGAAAAAAACCATAGATGTTGTGTATATCAATGCAAGCATGCATATACATAAGCTGTACATATTAAAAAGCCATATATTGAAGTTGCGCATATACAAAAGCCATATTCATCTATGTGCATGTATAGAAGTTGTGCATATACAAAAGTTGTGAATATACAAGAGTGTTACACAGTAATTTGTCACCATTGGTCACCGTCCCTGTTACCCCTTTTTTCGTACATTGGAGGATACATTCTGGGACCTGTGAGCAGTGACATAGCCTAAAAACACTTGCATTATGTTCCCCTGAGTATGTACTTCATGTTCCCTGAAGACACCTTCTGCAAATTATCCCTGAAAAAGTGCCCTTTTTCCATTGGCACAGGTACACAGTGTCTTATCCGCGCCAATCACTGAGATCCTCAAAAAGGGGCACGCCCATTGGCGCTCTGTCCTAGAACAACACTCGCGCCAACTAAGTTTGGTAATGATTTTTGGAAAACGCGCACCCATATGTTTTTTCCTTTCAGATCATGAAGTCTTTTGAGGGAAAAAATCCATCTGATAGAGGTCGAGAGTCATCATCTATCCTTGACATTTATCCTCAGTAGCTTTTCAGAGATAATGTCGATCCACAATGGGCGTCCTGGTGCATTGAATCTTCCTCCCTTCTCCATTTATAAAATTTTGTCCTCATGCATTAGAGAAGCTAGTTCTTGAGTAATGCTAGTTGTGATTATGCTTGTCTGGAGTGATAGTAAGAGTCTTGAAGCATAGGGAGGTTATGCTGCCGGAATCCTGAGAGAGAGAAGGTCTATTGCAAGGCATACATAGCTGCTCGCCCAGCCAGAGAATAGGTTCAACGTCAGAACCTTGGTTGTATCTTTCTCTGCCTATTATTCATTAATAAACGACTGCTATTATGGTTCCAATCTCATTGCCTATTATGATGTTTGATTTATTTCCTTTCTGACTGAAATATAGTTGTACTTTGGTGGATTTTATGCTTGTAGTTGTCTCGATCTTTGCATGTGCAGGTGTCCATTCGCAAGGATCGCTAGGATTGTGACCTGCTGAAGCAAGGGAGCCGGAGGGTCAACTCTACTTCGACATTTGCGTTGGATTCCAGGTTGGTCTTCGTAATCCACCTTTTAGTA
>APFE030032197.1:0-15147 GCA_000404065.3 Pinus taeda
AAATAGTGCGAATAATAATAAAACCTTTTAGCACTGAAATTTATATATGTCCATGGCCATAAAAATTAGTCAATTTCCAAAAAAATTTGTAAGTTTTAAAGGTGTCAGAAAAAGTTACAACATCTACTCCAACTAGGGACTGCCTCCGCCTGTGGGACGCAATAAACCTAGTAGACCATCTACCTTGAATCTGTTGGGCATGGGTTCCATTCATAAACCTATAATATACAAATCTAAAACCATACTGCCTTCACTAATCCAAAGACTGATTCACACTGAAATATGAAAACTAAAATTTTTTGAAGTGAAATAACTGACACTAAAAGTGGAGATAAGAACAAAAATTCCTAATTCATTGGGCTATGAACTTAATCAGTCAATCAACAATAAATTTATTCCTTTCAATCCCTTGCAAGTAATTACACTCATCCAAACTAAACTTCATACTACAAACTTGAAACACAAACTAAAACAATTGTTGATCTACTGCATTAATCCATAAACTCCAAACTCACTGATCTACTACACACACTCCTACTTTATTGAACTAAAAATTTACATTGTTAAGTGTAGTGAAACTTCCAATGTAACCATGTGAGAAGTGGATTAATGGACAGATCACCTTGTATGCAATAGAAAACTTGAAAAATATTTACAATGTGAAACATAAACTCCATAGGCAATTGATACTTACAGGTGACGTTTGAAGATTCCATCTTTAAAGATCTGAATCTTCTTGTCATTCCCATGAGGATGAAAAACATGCAACTACTTGTCATTATCATAGTAAGAGATGAAATTTTCATGTTGAACTAGCAGAATCTGGAACCCAGTGGAATCGCTATATAAACAAAGTGAAGTCGCTAGGAGAAGGAATTGCAACCAATATAAAATGCTTTTTCAATAGAAACACATAGATCTAGTGAATTATCTTTCTCTTGGGATGGATATCTTCAATACTTCACTCCCCGGAAACGGTGCCAAATATTGTAGGTTTTTCTCAAAGGCATTTCTTAGCTGTGAAACTACGCTAAGAAACCAACTCGACCAAACTTTAGGATCAAGCTAGCCCTCGAACTAGAGGGGGATCCCTCAAGTATTACAAGGCTTTTTTAACGTTGTTCACTATCACTGGACAATAGCCTCTGAAGCACAATGGCCAGATCAATTATTTGTTGTAGGTGGTTGTTGATGAATATCCTGAATCTTTGCTCAGAAATAAATCCCTCTCTTGTTGAAACCTGATCAAAGTGCCAACGTCTATTTTCAAAAAAAAAAAACATATTTTAAAGAGTTTGGTGGAGGAATACAGGAGAAATCATATAATTAAGTATTCATAATTAATACGTAATCAATCAGATATAGTAGACGCATGTAGAAGACTTCTACAACCAAACCAATATATATTCAAGAAATGACAAAAGGTGATAATTAAAGATGTAGAGGATATTATTTCAAACAAAATGTTCAATAAGCTAATCTCTCTAATGATATTAACTTCGCAACAACCTGTCAGGGAGGCTGATACTCTAACCTAGCCTTTCCCTAGCTCCTATGTTACCCTGAACATATGCAAAATTAAAGTATGAGAGCATTGGAAAAACATACAGAGGAAAAAACAAATTATGTCATAAACTGAAGCCAAAATACTTTAATTAAATTCTTTTAATAAAAGTCTTTACAAAAATGGCAGGGTTCTAGCATCAAAATCCAACCCTTTTACATTGAAATTGAAACAATATAGAGGAAAACATCTTCCTCAAACTATCACTAGTTTATAGAAAACAAATCTTATCAATTAAACTAAAAATACGATATGCGGGCAAAAAATTAGAAATGGAAGAAAGTCTTGTCCCTTTAAATCTAGGAGTGATCTTTTAGTTTCATATTCTTCTACTAAGAAATCTGTAGTTGTTTAAGATTATGCCCTAGAAATATGAGGTTGTTTTGTTGACTCTTAATCATCCATATACTTATTATATGTCAAATTGATACTCTTTGCCACACTACTATAGCCAACAGTAGCCAGGTAAGTGATGAAATAATCATGCACTCAGTTCTCTATAGGACCATACTTTATTCAACAAATTTGTACATATAATTATTATAAAACATTCATTCATTTCTCTTGGCCCAATTCTACATGCATTTTGCAATTAGGTCTCATGGCCCATCGTCTTAAAATAAGTAGAGGTATGAAAATGCAATAGCTTTACTAAATCCTAAAAGCACCCCATAAATCACTCCATAAATCATATTTTTCTATATTCTAAAATCACTAAATAAATCATCCATAATCATAGTTTTCTAAATTGTAAAATCACTTATGGTTTCTTAAGGTAGATTTTCTTTTTCTTTATGTACAAAACATCAATTATCCATAGCTTTTCCAAAACTATGACTCATTAATTCTAAAACTCATAAAATATGCCAACCTAGAAAATACAATTTATTTATTTACAAGGAATATTTAATGGCTTGGAATCTCTAATGCTCCTACATCAATAGTCCTTCATGAAACCTTTTTCGAGAATCGAGTTCCTCTCTTCACCCTTCTATTCTCATAATCATTTCAGTTTCATGAATATTAAAATTAATTTTATAATGAATTCTTCAAGAAATTATTTCTTGACTTGCGTCCATGTAATTAATTATACTAATTTGACTCATCAATGTTTTGAAATATGTAAAAAATGAATTTTATGAGATTTTTTGCAGTAGTTTATGCAAGTGATATTACAATCTTAAATCCATATTCACTCTGAATTAGGTCTGTAAGGTCAAAAGATTAATTGAAAATAACTTGAGGAAAGGCTTGGAACTTGAGGACTTTGATCCCTTCCAATACCTGATAATTTATATTTAATTACGCCGTAAGGCATTTTTACGCCGTAAGGTGTTTCCCTTTGAAACGAACTCACCTAACTGCCACCGTGTACAATTTTTCAACGTTCGATGAAATGTTAGACAATTAAAACAATATTGGGCGTTAGATCACCACCGACTCCTCCTACTTAATAGTAAACCGACTCGGTATTCCTTTGCTTTTCAACTTCTTCAACCGTCTGAGTTCTTTTTCTTCAACAATAAATTCAATTAAACCATCTCCTTCGTTAGATCACCACCGACTTCAACAGGCGATTTAGCCATGCTTGCAACTAGCTCCTCTGGCTTTTTATCGTTTTTCTATTTCCTGGCCACGCATATTTCCCAGTAAGTTAAATTGCAAATGAATCGACAATGGATTTCCACTGCTCATTGCCTTCCATAACTCTCCTATTTCTGTTAATTTCTTTTAGAGGGTTCGCCAAGACATGGAGGTGTCAATGAAGAGGGAATCGCTTATTACAATAATCTGATCAACGAGCTGCTCAGAAACGGTATTAGAAAATCATTTACTGTTAGTTGGATGGAGCTTTGTTTCAAATATATTTTGAGTTATAAGAAATATTTATACAATACATGGACGATGTGCATTTGCTGGCAGGTATCGAGCCCTTTGTTACACTTTATCACTGGGACATGCCACAAGTTCTGGAGGACGAGTATGGGGGTTTCCGCAGCAAAAGAGTCGTGTAAGATTCACTGCCCTGATTCTTCAAGATTCATTGTAATAACTTTTCTCTGTTTCTTTTAATTTCAATTTTTTTTTTTCCTCGATTCAAGAAAATGTGAAACCTTAAATCTCGTCATTTACATAATATTTCATAGCATAGCTCCGAAGCTCTTAACTAGAAATTAAATCACATGTTTCTGATATATTGTTTTCGTTTTAGGGAAGACTTCGGCAGATTTGCAGAAGTATGTTTTCTAGCTTTCGGAGAACGTGTAAAGTATTGGACCACTGCAAACAAAGCTTGGTCCTTAGCAGTGAATGGCTACGATCTCGGCTTTCAGGCGCCTAGACGCTATCCACCTGCATTTGGAAATTGCACAGCCGGGAATTCTGCAACGGAGCCGTACATTGTAGCGCATAATTTGCTTCTTGCCCATAGCGCTGGTGTAAAAATTTATAGGACTAAATACGAGGTGAGAATATGCCCTTTTCTAAAATTATGCTTTAAAGATTCAAGAAGACGACTTACATTTCTTGAATAAATGTTGTAACAAAAAAATGCAGAAGAAACAGAAAGGTTCCATAGGCTTTGTGCTTGTAGCGAACTGGATGGTACCATTCTCAAAGTCTCTATCTGATAAGAGGGTGACCCAGAGAGCAATTGACTTCAGACTAGGGTGGTTTGTATCTATCTATCTATTTATATCAAGTTATCCTTCAGCTTCAGATGCAGGGAAATGTGAGCAAGGGTTCCTAAAATGATATTTTGTGTAATAACAGGTTTTTGGATCCATTGACATCCGGGAAATACCCTGAATCCATGCGAAGGTTAGTGGGAAGACATTTGCCAAGATTTAGCAGTGAAGAGGCGAAATTCATATCATTCGACTTTATTGGTTTTAACTACTACATCACGCAATTTTGTATTAACAATCCTATTCAACCAAATTCTCTGTTACACACTGACTACATTCTCGATGCCCGCGCCAACATAACCTGTAAGCTTAATTTGTGATGCGGAAAAATGCAGTTTAATTGCTGTTTGCTGATAGTCAGTATTTATTTGTGGCTCGGGACGCTGGGTTCGATATTTCAAACAAATTCAATCGATCAAGCAGCTGTTAATTTGATTGTTTGGTATTAGATCAAGTAGCCATTATTTTAGAGCTGAACATAATTAGATGGCAGATTGGGAAATATTCTGATAAGATCACAGATTCTGGAAAAAGGGAAGTCAAGATTGTAGATTTCAGAAATATCTCAGAACCCACAACAGCTTAGGCAAACAATGGACCTAATTGTTTTCTTTCCCATTTCTAGATATTTGCAACTGGGTAACAGTAGAATTTCTGGATATTTTTAGAATTTACTATCTCAAAAAAAATGGCTAGCTAAAAACAAACATACATAATTATTTAATTTAGTTAATCAAATTCTAAAATATTCCTAAAATTTATAACAAAATATTATTTGTCAAAGCATGTCAATGCTCTCGTACACGCAATTGGCCAATTAGTTGCCTAGCGGTAGATAGGTCGGTGTTGTTTTATGTTCTAATTGATGCTAGACCAGTGATTTTTTGATGGTTGAGAGTAGGTTTAAATGTGCAAATATTGGAATTGAAAATAAAATATGTTCAATAGTTAAAACTATGTAATCATCTTTTATTCATCCAGAGGGAAACGGGGTTATTGGATGGTCCGGTGATAGTGATAATGTTGATAATGGCTCCCTTAAATCAAATTCAACAACAAATTTCATTCACCGTCGTTCTCTACCTATTCGATTTTGAAATGGTCCAACACTGTCTTATTCTTTAATTCCTGGCTCCAGAAAATTCTCATGAATTCTCCAACATTAAAGGTTAATCCATAGAACTGCAGCATCATCAATATCAAATTCTTTCATCTTGACGTTTTATTTATTTATTGAATGTTAATGCAGGTAAAATTTTCGATGGAACGAATGGTGATGTTGCAGTGGATCAATACCACCGCTACAAGGTACAAATAAAAGTTATTAGAATAACTAAAGCCCTGAATTTCAACTCGGTCATTCTGCGTTGCTTTATTTTTTGATCTTTAATAGAATCTATTTATTTGTAATCTGGATTCTGCAGGGAGATATTCAGCTTCTCAAATACATGGGAATGTACGTTTATCGTTTTTCTATTTGCTGGCCACGCATATTTCCCAGTAAGTTAAATTGCAAATGAATCAACAATGGATTGCCACTGCTCATTGCCTTCCATAACTCTCCTATTTCTGTTAATTTATTTTAGAGGGTTCGCCAAGACATGGAGGTGTCAACGAAGAGCGAATCGCTTATTACAATAATCTGATCAACGAGCTGCTTAGAAACGGTATTAGAAAATCATTTACTGTCAGTTGGATGGAGCTTTGTTTCAAATATATTTTGAGTTATAAGAAATATTTATACAATACATGGACGATGTGCATTTGCTGGCAGGTATCGAGCCCTTTGTTACACTTTATCATTGGGACATGCCACAAGTTCTGGAGGACGAGTATGGGGGTTTCGGCAGCAAAAGAGGTGTGTAAGATTCACTGCCCTGATTCTTCAAGATTCATTGTAATAACTTTTCTCTGTTTCTTTTAATTTCAATTTTTTTTCCTCGATTCAAGAAAATGTGAAACCTTAAATCTCGTCATTTACATAATATTTCATAGCATAGCTCCGAATCTCTTAACTAGAAATTAAATCACATGTTTCTGATATATTGTTTTCGTTTCAGGGAAGACTTCGACAGATTTGCAGAAGTATGTTTTCTAGCTTTCGGAGACCGTGTAAAGTATTGGATCACTGTAAACAAAGCCTAGTCCTTGGCAGCGAATGGCTACGATCTCGGCTTTCAAGTGCCTGGCCGGTGTTCACCTGCATTTGCAAATTGCACACCCGGGAATTCTGCAACGGAGATGTACATTGTAGCGCATAATTTGCTTCTTGCCCATAGCGCTGGTGTAAAAATTAATAGGACTAAATACCAGGTGAGAATATGCCCTTTTCTAAAATTATGCTTTAAAGATTCAAGAAGACGACTTAAGTCTTTGTCTCATAAGAGGGCGACCCAGAGAGCAATTGACTTCAGACTAGGGTGGTTTGTATCTATCTATCTATTTATATCAAGTTATCCTTCAGCTTCAGATGCAGGGAAATGTGAGCAGGGGTTCCTAAAATGATATTTTGTGTAATAACAGGTTTTTGGATCCATTGACATCTGGGAAATACCCTGAATCCATGCGAAGGTTAGTGGGAAGACGTTTGCCAAGATTTAGCAGTGAAGAGGCGAAATTCAGATCATTTGACTTTATCTGTTTTAACTACTACATCACGCAATTTGGTATTAACAATCCTATTCAACCAAATTCTTTGTTACACACTGACTACATTCTCAATGCGCCAACGTAACCTGTAAGCTTAATTTGTGATGCGGAAAAATGCAGTTTAATTGCTGTTTGCTGATAGTCGGTATTTATTTGTGGCTCGGGACGCTGGGTTCGATATTTCAAACAAATTCAATCGATCAAGCAGCTGTTAATTTGATTATTTGGTATTAGATCAAGTAGCCATTATTTTAGAGCTGAACATAATTAGATGGCAGATTGGGAAATACTCTGATAAGATCGCAGATTCTGGAAAAAGAGAAGTCAGGATTGTAGATTTCAGAAATATCTCAGAATTCACAACAGCTTAGGCAAATAATGGACCTAATTGTTTTCTTTCCCATTTCTAGATATTTGCAACTGGGTAACAGTAGAATTTCTGGATATTTTTAGAATTTACTATCTCAAAAAAATGGCTAGCTAAAAACAAACATACATAATTATTTAATTTAGTTAATCAAATTCTAAAATATTCCTAAAATTTATAACAAAATATTATTTGTCAAAGCATGTCAATGCTCTCGTACACGCAATTGGCCAATTAGTTTCCTAGATAGGTCGGTGTTTTTTTGTGTTCTAATTTAGGCTAGACCAGTGGTTTTTTGATGGTTGAGAGTAGGTTTAAATGTGCAAAGATTGGAATTGAAAATAAAATATGTTCAATAGTTAAAACTATGTAATCATCTTTTATTCATCCAGAGGGCAACGGGGTTATTGGATGGGTTATTGGATGGTCCAGTGATAGTGATAATGTTGATAATGGCTCCCTTAAATCAGATTCAACAACAAATTTCATTCACCGTTGTTCTCTGTATATTCGATTTTGAAATGGTCCAACACTGTCTTATTCTTTAATTCATGGCTCCAGAAAATTCTCATGAATTCTCCAAACTTATATCCTTTTTACCGAGCCGGATGTTGTTCATCAACCAAGGACGCTGCAGGGACAATGAAGGCATCCTCCGAGAGGCCATAAAACGTAGGAATTGATATACGTGCAGCAGATGCATTCGTTACTGCTCGATGTTCCACACTTCTGAATCTACCATTGCTCACAACCTGACAAATTATTAGCATTAATAATAACATTGTCAAATTCGCATTGCTCACAACCTGATAAATTATTAGCATTAGCATTAACAATAACATTGTCAAATTTTCAGGAGGAAATAAAGTATGGGATCTGCTCTTGCTCTTGTTAAATACCTGCAAATGATCTCCCATATTAACAATGAAAGCGTTGGGTATGGGTTCTACAGCAACTCACTTTCCATTTCTGAGTACTTGCAGACCACTAACCTTTCCTTGCATTAAAACAGTGATGCCACACGCATCTGAATGGCGTGGTGTGCCAAGAGTAATATCCGGTTTCGGACATGGAGGATAGTACATTATATCCATGCGTTGGGTGTGTTTTCTGAATATTCTATCCAAGTAACTCAAATCGAGCCCTAGAGCTTCAGAAATGGCAGCCAATAGCCTTAAAATCAGAGCTCTCACCTTCATAGCGTAGTTGCCTGCGATCTCTCTGTATAAAAGCATATGCAAGATAAGTACTTCTTGTTTTTGCAATATCGTTCCTCTAGAGATTGGACTTCTTTTATTTACCCTATATTGAATTTGGCATGCTTGGTCTTCCACGGGCATTTCGAAGAATTCTTTGGCAATTTCCATCATTCTTTTCATGGTTCCTTCTGGTACGCCATGTTTCACTATCTGTACTCACTTAGATCAACCAGAAGATATGTGGTCATAAAAAAGAATAGTTCATACCCTCAGATATGAAACTTGAACCAGTGACTAGATCTTATTAACCCGTCAGACTGACATTAAAAATATAGATTAAATAATCCTACAACTCTGAAAGTAATAGCCTCAAAAACTTCAAGAATAGAAAACTGATAAGAAATATTCTAGAATATCCATGGCAAGCTTAATTTGTAACATAGGGCCTTTTTGGTGTGCGTAGAGGATAATACAGAGATATTAAAAGAAAAGCGTTGGCAAGAGAAGGGGGATCGAGGTATGATGTACCTGGAAAAAGCCATCTTCCTCGCACGCATGGCGGATTTCTTCAACTACCCTTGTTCTGTTAGGGCCATCCAGGTCCTGGAGATCCACCACCGGAATGCTCTCAGAGTAAGACACCTCAGACAGGTGGGGGCGTTCACTGGGAGGCAGGATATATTTATCTTGAACTTGAAGATGATTTATTCCATTGGACAGTAGCTTTTCGACAGCATTCACATCCTGGGTCAGGACATCTTCCATTGTAGACGGCATATTTCTTTATCGAGTGTTGTAAAATTGGCAATGGCACCTACCTATTGCTGTGCAAAACTAAGCTTCGATTCGCACACCAGAAATAGGATATCAGATGATGGGAAAAATAAGAGTGAACATTTAAGTGCATACGTGTAGATCTCTGCAAATGAATTGAAAAGACATCCCCATGTTAAAGTTTTCAATATACACTATACAATTTTACTACTATTTTTTACTCTCTTTCTTTTAATTTTCAGAATCGAAAGAGAGGATGAATTACGTTTAATAAATAGCAACTGATAAGAAATATTCTAGAATATCCGTGGCAAGCTTAATTTGTAACATAGGGCCTTTTTGGTGTGCGTAGAGGATAATCCAGAGATATTAAAAGAAAAGCGCTGGCAAGAGAAGGGGGATCAAAGTATGATGTACCTGGAAAAATCCATCTTCCTCGCACGCATGGCAGATTTCTTCAACTACCCTTGTTCTGTTAGGGCCATCCAAGTCCTGGAGATCCACCACCGAAATGCTCTCAGAGTAAGACACCTCAGACAGGTGGGGGCATTCACTGGGAGGCAGGATATATTTATCTTGAACTTGAAGATGATTTATTCCATTGGATAGCAGCTTTTCGACAGCATTCACATCCTAGGTCAGGACATCTTCCATTGTAGACGGCATATTTCTTTCTCGAGTGCTGTAAAATTGGTAGTGGCACATACCTATTGCTGTGCAAAACTAAGCTTCGATTCGCACACCAGAAATCGGATATCGAATGATGGGCAAAAGAAGAGTGAACATTTAAGTGCATGCGTGTAGATCTCTGCAAATGAATTGAAAAGACATCCCCATGTTAAAGTTTTCAATATACACTATACAGTTTTACTACTATTTTTTACTCTCTTTCTGTTAATTTTCAGAATCGAAAGAGAGGATGAATTACGTTTAATAAATAGCAAAAGAATTTAAAAGAAGAATTATAAATTCTGGTTATGTTGTTCAAATTCACGGCAAGAGCCAATTGGCATCATTTTTTATTTTTTGAATGTGCTATGCATGGTTGTAGCAGTGCACAAGTTAGCGCAAGCAGTGAAGATTTCACAAGAGTTGCAGGCTTTGGAAGACAAGTCAGAGTGGAAAATGAGAACCCTTACAAGGTCTGGGCCATACCCATAATGTACAAATTTCAGAATTTTAGGCTATATCAGTGGTTTTGTTAGGGTTTTTGAGGGGTTTCGGTGGATTTTATTTTTGTTTATTTGCTTCTTTGGATTTCTTCAAAGACCATGTAATAATCCTGTTGATGGTAGAGCTATATGCTGGTAACTGTCCCTGGGCTTGGTATTTGATGTTCTGTAAACTAGTCAACTTTTTGATCTGGATCTCTGTTGCTCTCGATGAGCTCTCTATTGATCTCTTTAATTGCAATCTGAATATGCACTATACGGTTTTACTATCTCATCGTTATGGTTTCTTCCATAAGTGTTTTTAAAAATGACACGTTTCATGAAATAGTTTTGGTTTCTGATGTCACATAGACACTTTTTTTGGTTCAACTATTCTGTAATGGTCCCCTGCATAAGGGGGTTGGGTTTTTATGTCAGGTCTGTGTATCATAGTGTTTGTTCTGCGACTGCCATACTTGTCATTAATGTTGTGTAATGGGTTTCTGCATGTTCTGTTTTTAATCGATACTTCTGTAACATTGTGTTGGTTCTGCTATTTGAGCACTAAATACGTTCACATAAGGCACATGTCAAAGCATGTCAATGCTCTCATACACACAATTGGCCAATTAGTTGCCTAACGGTAGATAGGTCGATGTTGTTTTGTGTTGTAATTTAGGCTAGACCAGTGGTTTTTTTTATGGTTGAGAGTAGGTTTAAATGTGCGAAGATTGGAATTGAAAATAAAATTATGTTCAATAGTTAAAACTATGTAATCATCTTTTATTCATCCAGAGGGCAACGGGGTTATTGGATGGTCCAGTGATAGTGATAATGTTGACAATGGCTCCCTTAAATCAAATTCAACAACAAATTTCATTCACCGTTGTTCTCTGCATATTCGATTTTGAAATGGTCCAACACTGTCTTATTCTTTAATTCCTGGCTCCAGAAAATTCTCATGAATTCTCCAAACTTATATCGTTTGTACCGAGCCGGATGCTATTCATCAACCAGGGACGCTGCAGGGGCAATGAAGGCATCCTCCGAGGGGCCATAAAACGTAGGAATTTATATACGTGTAGCAGGTGCATTCGTTACTGCTCGATGTTCCACACTTCTGAATCTACCATTGCTCACAACCTGACAAATTATTAGCATTAATAATAACATTGTCAAATTCCCATTGGTCACAACCTGATAAATTATTAGCATTAGCATTAGCATTAACAATAACATTATCAAATTTTTAGGAGGAAATAAAGTATTGGATCTGCTCTTGCTCTTGTTAAATACCTGCAGTTGAGCTCCCATATTAACAATGAAAGCGTTGGGTATGGGTTCTACAACAACCCACTTTCAATTTCTGAGTACTTGCAGACCACTGACCTCGACCTCGCCTTGCATTAAAATAGTGATGCCACGCGCATCTGAATGGCGTGGTGTGCCAAGAGTAATATCTGGTTTCGAGCATGGAGGATAGTACATTATATCCATGAGTTGGGTCTGTTTTCCGAAGATTTTGTCCAAGTAACTAGAATTGAGCCCTAGAGCTTCAGAAATGGCAGCCAGTAGCCTTAAAATCAGAGCTCTCACCTTCATAGCGTAGTTGCCTACGATCTCTTTGTATAAAAGTATATGCAAGATAAATATCGTTCCTCCAGAGTTTGGACTTCTTTTATTTACCCTCTATTGAATCTGGCATGCTCGGTCTTCCACGGTCATTTCGAAGAATTCTTTGGCAATTTCCATCATGCTTTTCATGGTTCCTTCTAGCACACCATGGTTCACTATCTGCACACACTTAGATCAACCAGAAGATATGTGGCCATAAAAAAGAATAGTACATACCCTCAGATATGAAACTTGAACCAGTCACTAGATTTTATTAACACATCAGACTGGCATTAAAAATATAGGTTAAATAATCCTCCAACTCTAAAAGTAATAGCCTCAAAAACTTCAGGAATAGAAAAATGATAAGAAATATTCTAGAATATCCATGGCAAGCTTAATTTGTAACATAGGGCCTTTTTGGTGTGCGTGGAGGATAATCTAGAGATATTAAAAGAAAAGCACTGGCAAGAGAAGGGGGATCGAAGTATGATGTACCTGGAAAAAGCCATCTTCCTCGCAAGCATGGTGGATTTCTTCAACTATCCTTGTTTTGTTAGGGCCATCCAGGTCCTGGAGATCCACCACCGGAATGCTCTCAGAGTAAGACACCTCATACAGGTGGGGGCGTTCACTGGGAGGCAAGATATAGTTATCTTAAACTTGAAGATGATTTATTCCATTGGACAGCAGCTTTTCGACAGCATTCACATCCTGGGTCGGGACATCTTCTATTATAGACGGCATATTTCTTTCTCGAGTGCTGTAAAATTGGCAGTGGCACCTACCTATTGTAGTGCAAAACTAAGCTTTGATTCGCACACCAGAAATAGGATATCGAATGATTGGCCAAAGAAGAGTGAACATTTAAGTGCGTGCGTGCAGATCTCTGCAAATGAATTGAAAAGACATCCCCATGTTAAAGTTTTCAATATACACTATAGAGTTTTACTACTATTTTTTACTCTCTTTCTTTTAATTTTCAGAATCGAAAGAGAGGATGAATAGTGTTTAATAAATAGCAAAAGAATTTAAAAGAAGAATTATAAATTCTGATTATGTCGTTCAAATTCATAGCAAGAGCCAATTGGCATCATTTTCAATTTTCTGAATGTGCTACGCATGGCTGTAGCGGTGCACAAGTTAGCCCAAGCAGTCAAGATTTCACAAGAGTTGCAGGCTTTGGAAGACAAGTCAGAGTGGAAAATGAGAATCCTTACAAGGTCTGGGCCATCCACATAATGTACAAAGTTCGGAATTTTAGGCTATATCAGTGGTTTTGTTAGGGTTTTTGAGGGGTTTCGGTGGATTTTATTTTTTTTATTTGCTGCTTTGGATTTCTTCAAAGACCATGTAATAATCCTATTGATGGTAGAGCTATACGCTGGTAACTGTCCCTGGGCTTGGTATTTGATGTTCTGTAAACTTGTCTACTTTTTTATTTGGATCTCTGTTGTTCTCGATGAGCTCTTTGTTGATCTCTATAATTGCAATCTGAATATGCACTATACGGTTTTACTATCTCATCATTATGGTTTCTTCCATAAGTGTTTTTAAAAATGACACGTTTCACGAAATAGTTTTGGTTTCTGATGTCACATAGACACTTTTGTTTGGTTCAACTATTCTGTAATGGTCCCCTGCATAAGGGGGTTGGGTTTTTATGTCAGGTCTCTGTATCATAGGGTTTGTTCTGCGACTGCCATACTTGTCATTAATGTTGTGTAATGGGTTTCTGCATGTTCTGTTTCGGATCGATACTTCTGTAACATTGGGTTGGTTCTGCTGTTTGAGCACTAAATGTGTTCACATAAGGCACATGTCAAAGCATGTCAATGCTCTCGTACGCGCAATTTGCCAATTAGTTTCCTAACGGTAGATAGGTCGGTGTTGTTTTGTGTTGTAATTTAGGCTAGACTAGTGGTTTTTTGATGGTTGAGAGTAGGTTTAAATGTGCAAAGATTGGAATTTTAGGCTATCTAAGCGGTTTTGTGATTAGACCCATCTCCAGTATCTCATGGAAACTCAAGCTCAAGCCTCAACAAGCAACCATCAAGAGCGTTCTGAGTCTTTCTCCACCCCAGTTAAAATGCCACTCAGTTCTTGCTGCGTTAGCTCTTTTAAGTCATTTTGTTTCCTCTCCATTTTCAATTACAAGCCCACCTTCAATCGCATAAAACACTCATACTCTGTCAGTCAATGTACACCCGATTCAATAACCCACAAATTCAACCCCTTTTAGATCACCTTCAAAAACCTGGGTATTTCTCAGTTGATATATGCACAGCACAAAAACAACATTCTCAAGGATGTGGGTAAGTAAACTCTGTCAATGGCATCCATGCTCTTGTTCACCTCTCTGATTTAGCAAGTCCAGTTGACACCATCTTTAGCAATTACCCAAATCCCGAACTCAGACTTTCAATCCAACATGGCCTCAAAAGAGCCAGAAGCATACAAAGATTAAGACCTTAAATTATTTACAAAATGTAGGCCACCATTATACCATTTAATGGGAGAATACCATTTAATGGGAGAATAATGAGTACCCATCAACATGATTACCATAGGTTTCTCCCATAAAATGGTTTTGGGGTCAATGTCAATAGTGAAAATATCATCTACATAATAATCAACATTTTTTATATCCACTTCTCGTGGGATTGAATTTGTAGAGCCACACTTGATTCTTCTCTACCTTCACTATGTTAAGACAATTTAAGTACATATAGGTTATAGTTTTAATGTTATAGTTAATGTGTTAGGTATTTAAGTTTATGTCTTGTAACATTTTAGGAGTTACAATGTGTTTATGATGAGAGTGTACTAGGGGTCATAACTTTTAGAATTCATTGTGTTAAAAATCATATTGCACTATGGTTTACTTAATAATAGAGTTATTCCCTTAAGGATTATAAGGTAATAAATGCCATTTTTTCTTAATGGTAATAGTGGTTAGAAGTTGCATTTTGGAAGGGTTTTCAATTCTCCAAGAGTGATCAAAGTATATTATGGTTTATATGGGATATGGGACATATAAGTATTTTGACTTTCATAATGGTTTTTGATTAAGACACATATTGTATTTGATATTATAGTGACCATAGTGGTGAAAGGTTACATTAATAAAGGGAAAAAATTA
>APFE030032201.1:0-25964 GCA_000404065.3 Pinus taeda
CATGGGGATTTGGAAGAGGAAATCTACATAAAGCAACTTGAAGGCTTTGCGGTGAAGGGTAAGAAAGAACTAGTATGCAAGTTAAAGAAGTCTCTGTATGGGTTAAAACAGTCACCAAGGATGTGGTATCAAAAATTTGATAAATTTATACGGGGAATTGGCTTCACCAGAAGCAAAGCAGATCATTGTGTGTATTTTAAATTAATTGGTGACTGTGTTATTTATCTGGTCTTATATGTTGATGATATGTTGTTGGTTGGAAATGACAAAGAAACTATCCAGGATTTGAAGACCCAATTGTCCTCCGAATTCGACATGAGAGATCTCGTTGCTGCAAACTATACTTTGGGCATGGAAATTAAAAGAGATCGGGCAAAGAGGAAGCTCTGGTTAAACTAGAGGAAGTATGTCGAGACAATATTACAGAGGTTTAATATGTAGGATAGTAAACCGGTGAAGGTTCCTATTCCTGTAGGCATGAGGTTATCTGCTGAACAGTGTCCCAAGACACAAGAAGAGGAAGAGGACATGTCCCGTGTTCCATATGCAAGTGCACTCAGTAGCTTGATTTATGCCATGGTCTGTACTAGACCAGACATTGCACATGTAGTGGGAGTATTGAGTAGGTTTATGTCAAAACCAAGGAAGGAGCACTGGATAGCAATGAAGCGGGTTTTCAGGTATTTGCGTGGCACTAATGATTATGGTTTGTGCTACCAAGGAAGATCAGGATTGGACAGAATGTTGGATATTCATGGCTTTGTTGATGTAGACTAGGCTGGAGGTCTGGATCATAGAAGATCTCCAAGTGGGTATGTGTTTAACCTATTTCGAGGTGTAGTTAGTTGGATGAGTAAGAAACAATTTGTAGTGGCACTATCAACTACAGAGGCAGAATACATTGCAGCCACTCATGTAAGCAAGGAAGCAGTTTGGTTGTAGAGATTATGTTCAAGTATGGAGTTAGTATAGGAAGCTATAAGGATAGACTGTGATATCCAAAGTGAAATTTTCTTGGCAAAGAATCTTGCATATCATTCAAAGACAAAACACATTTATGTTCAGTATCACTTTGTGAGGGATATGATAGAAGACAAAAAGGTGTTGCTGGTAAAGGTGGACACTTTAAAGAATACTGCAGATGCATTGGAAAAATATGTGACCTCTGAGAAGTTCTATTGGTGTAGAGAAACAATGGGTGTTGCAAAGCTGGATAAATGACTAAGCTCTCTTGTGGCCCCCTGTGGAAAGAAAACAACAAGCAGGAGAATGTTGGGTTATGCTATATCCTTTCCATGACTAGCCCACATAGTTAACTGGGGGTTAGAAGGGGGGAGGTCACAGGGGGTTTGAGGCATACTCGTAACCCCACTTTATGGGGTCTGGGGCAGCTCCCCAGAAAATTTTGGTTTTGGACCCTATGTTAGGTTGGGCGGAACCACTTATGGTTTTGTGCATGATTTTCGCACATGTTTTTTGGACGCGTTGGTTTTCCGTCCATGGTATTGGATGCTTCGACATGTATAAATATGTATTATAACATTGAAAGGAACATAATGAAAAATCAAGCTGGTAGTCCCGGTTTTGGGAGCCAGGGGAAATCTCTGTGTATATGTGTTTTATGTGTTATGCTCTCGCATTGGTTATTTTTTATTTTTTAGAATTCGTATGCAGGTAATTTCTGTACGGGGTTAAAACCTATAGTTTGATCATGGTAAACAATTTAAACAATTACTATAAAGGTTGACTTTGTTTGACTAATGTAGTTGACTCAGTTCAACTATCACTATTAATCGATAATAATCATAGGTGATTATGTTTGATTAACATTTAAGAGTGTTGACTATCAAACATAGTTGAACATAGTTAATGACATTGGTAAACCAATGTGTTTTAAACCATTTAATCTAAATATTATTAGACATTTTTAAACATTGATTATTGGTTTCCATGGTTTAATTATGTTATCATGTTGACTCTAGTTATGTCAAGCATAATTTTTAGAGTTAACTATAGGCATTTTGACCATGATTAACTATAAACACCAAGGTTAACTATATGGTTGACCAACATTGGCTACCATTGAATATAGTAAACATATAGTTGATTAAAGATGACCATGGTTGACTATTTATACATCAACTACAAAGGTTGAATATATTTGACTACGTCATCATGTTGACTTTGGATATGTGTCTACGGTTGACTATAAATGTGTTGGGCATGGAATCCCCTGAAGGCATGTTTTGGGGCTCAAAGCCCAATTTTTGACCCAATATTGTTGTAAAGACTTTGCGAATTATGGGCACGGAGCGCGAAATGTATGATAGAGTCACATGGTTGTCCACCCTAGTTTTGTAATCTAATGTTTTCCTACCCATGGTCCGCGGACCATGGGATTGTATAAATAGAGTGAGGATCTAAGTGCAAAAGATATAGAAGTAGTAGAAAGAGGAAATAGTCTAATCGACTAAGTAAAGTGTGCCTTTGGGTCATAGAGTAGAAGAAGGCTTTGCAGTTGAGCATGCAGAGGCCTAGTAGTTTGCAACTGAGTGTGTGAACCCCTGCAACTGAGTGCACAGGGTGGAGTTGAGTCTATAACCGAGAAAAGAATTAATAAAGAGAAGTTTTATCATAATTCTGTGTATCTATTCTTGAGTTAATGCATGTTTGATATAAATTGCAAATATACTATTTATATACTATGTGCACCTATATGAATGGTTTATATTGTTAAGTATAACTTAAAGCATGCAAGTAGGCTAAGATAATGAACTAACATTGGAATATTAGTAAGGTATTGGGTAATAATGCAGAAGTGAAACATTAAGCCCTTAAGTAGGGTTGCGCAAAGGCAGCATCTCAGGCTGCAAGGTATGAGAAAGTACGCGAAGCGACTTGCACACAGGGTCGAACCACTTGAACTCATCAGACATCTCCAGGGTATGGAAACCTGGTTCTAGCACCCTCCCATACTACTTCGAGTGAGACCTCAGTCCACTCTCCACGGACTATTGCTGAAAGGGCTAGTAGTACGAAGATTTGTTTGGCTAAATCAACTCTGAACCTAGGTCAAGCCCCAATAAACCAACAAATGGTTCTGTTGTTGTGACTGGGATCTGCATAAGAGATGTCTGATGTCGCATCACTGGAATCCGATAAAGAAAGGAATTGAAGAGTGGCTGGACAAGAAGATTCACAAGTTCAGGGTGTAGGAAAACAAGAATCCACGAATATTGAAGGAAGAGTGGTTAGAGCACTACTTATATACAGAAATCCATGAAATTTTCTTTGCATCCTTCCCCTCTGAGTTGTATGAGTAGATCACAAAGCTAGTAGATAGTCAAGGAAGGTGTAGACTCGACAAACCTATTGTGTGGACTCCAGAGTTGGTGTGCAGACTGGAAGCATCAGAAGATAAGATCACATGCGCTGTGGATCATTGGCTCGATCAGATTATAGGAGGGTTTATCACTCAGTTCGTGATAGATACTTCAGTCAGCTATAGTGAAGCGGAACGATGCTTCCTCAAAGGACCGCAAGGTAAGTACGTTAAATATTTGAACACTTGGATTAAAATGCTACTGTGTGAAGAGTGGGTTATGTGAATAAATTGATGTTTGGGGCTATGCAAAGTGGAAAGATCTACAGAAACGAAGGTAGCGCAAAATTAGAGACTAGTCCCTTGATTTCACCACCACAGGAGAGCAAGGAAGAGCTTCCGAAATTTTCACCAAGAAGTGAGATTAGTTTGATAAGGCAACGAATTCCACGCATACCACTTCCACCTACACCATCACCAATTTCACCATCTTCACCCCCATCTTCACCCACACCACCTCCACCACCACCATAGTTCAATATGGCAAGTGTGATAAAGTTTCCGGTGTTCAAAGGAATAGGGAACGAAGATCCGAACCAATTTTGGTTCATGGAAAATGCTGTATGGGAAGTACAGGGAGTCACATATGACAATATAAAGAAATCAACGCTGGTCAACGCCTTAGAGGATCGCGCACTAATGTGGTACATTAAGCATTCCAATGACAATATGAACACAGGGATTGCGGATATCCAAGTTGCGCTAAATAGGGATTTAGAAGGCCAAAATCAGAGATACAGTCAATTATTGGATTTAAGGATATAATGATGCTTCCATAAAAGATCCATTGGGAGCTAGATCAGAGATTGAAGTGTATGATTCGTGAAGCCAATATGACCTTGATGGATGGGAAACACCGTGCATGGTTTGTAGTGTCACTAACACCGCATCTAAGGACCGCGTTGTCACAATAGTAGCTATCCAATTAGGTCAATGCCTTGGAGATCACAATGAGACTGCATGAGACCTCGATACAAGATCCTAACCTGGGAGTCCAACATATCCATGCGCAGTTGAAAAACTTGTGTCTTGAGATGCAGAGTTTGAAACAAGACAAGAAAGCTCACCCAGAAGCACATAAGGAGGTATGGTGCATAAAGTGCAAAGGCCAGAGACATGACAAGGACCATTGTCCAGTCTTCACGAACTACCTGGCGGGAGGAAGGCCAATGCCATTAAGACCAGAGGCACAAGCAGGACTGAGTGCGACGTCAACATTATTGTGAGTGATTTGTCAGATAGGAGGAAAGCACAATATAAATAACTTCCATCTATTACAGAAGTATACGTAGACATCCCAGTAGTTTTTCTGTAATTTCTGCAGGTTAGTAGGCCACGATGAGCGCACCTGTAGAAGTTATGAATTGATGATGAATCAGACTCCTACCTATAGAGTTTAGACCGAAACACGGGCCATCGATCAAAATGCAGGGATGGCGAGCATTGGATTTCAGGGGCGCGGAAGAGGTTGAAGTGGAATGGGGCCAAGAAGAGGTCACGGACAGTTAATTTGTTACAATTGCGGAGGGCCAGGGCATTATGCCCATGATTGTACAAATCCAACGAGAGCATCATGTTTATATTGTACCCAGTTTGATCATGAGATAGAGGATTGTCCCACACTGATATTGAGGTTGTGCAATAATGGAACACTCCAACCTTCCCTGACTCAGAACCTATAAATGATGAGGTCTGAGCCACGCGAGGAAGACCCAAATGTAAATATCGTGGTCCAAAGTGGTATCACCATAAGGGATGACAAAGGCAAGCATCTTGAGGAGAGTGCTTGGGTTCACAAGGCTCTGACGAAGGAACCTGAATTTGATCTAGAGTGTGCTAAGGAGACATTCATGGAATCTAAGAAGAGCTTCACGGAGGCCTCCACTTTAGGTAGTAAAGACGAATTGGAACCAAAAATGGACCCATCAATGCTCACTACCTTTCTGGAGGCATTCATGAAGTTGCTGCGTAGCAACAAGGCTGTGAAGGGGCTACAAGAATTCATCAGTAGATGTGTTGGGACCATGCTAGGAGAACTGTGCATAGTCCAGAAGCTCGGGAAGCACACAACACAAGCAGGAAGATAGATGAGATTGACTATGCAAATCGAGGAATATGAAATGGATCAAGTGATTTTGGATCTAGGATTGGACATGAATGTCCTGCCAAAGCAGACATGGGAGCGCATGGGTAGGCCTGCATTGCAATGGTCTCCTATTCAATTGTGAATGGAAAACTAGCAAAAGATCCTACCGATGGGAAGATTGCAAGGAATAACGGTAGATATTGACAGTGCGAGCATGCTTGTAGATTTCAAAGTGATAGAGATTGTTGATGACAACAATCCCTATCCTGCGCTTCTAGGAATATATTGGGCCACTAACATGAATGGAGTGATAAATCTAAATAAGGATAAGATGAGTTTTGAGAAAATGTCACTACGCATAGTGGTACCTTTAGACCCCATGGAAGGATTGTGCTACACAGAGCCGATGCGTGACTGTGACAACGATGACAATCTAGACTGTATCTATAAGATAACCGAGTGGGAGTAGGACTGAGTGAATCTAATAGTGGATGACAAGATTTCGTCGAAGCGCGAAAGCTCCTGCACCTCAGATTCAGACGAGGAGATAGAACGATGGCAGAACCGATTACACGAGGTAACCACGCTCAATTGCAACATGATGATAATGTCACTGCGCTATGTAGAAACGAAAACAAGAGATCTGCCTATGTATGATAGGTTGAACGAAGTGGATGATTTCCTAAACAAATTTGAAAAATAAGTAATGGAACAACAACGTTTCAACGCTCTGAAATGGACACTGTGCACAACACCCGCAAAGTGGTGGGGTGCGCATCAAAGAAGTTTTGAGCACTGGTGTGAATGCAGAAGGATGATGCGCATGCGATTTGGGATGCCTCGTATGTGGCTAATAGACAAATATGAAGGATGAGATGATCCATGTGCACACCTTGTGAAATGGACCAGGGTCTATAGCGAAGAGCCACAACCTGAGTGGGTGCATCTGTTCTATCATACCCTGGATATCATACCCATGAATTGGTATACTGAGATGGAGCTCCACCATGATACGAGTGAATGGGATATCTTGTGCGAAGGGTTCCTGTTAACCTTTGTGTTTGAAGATCATTGGTGGGATACTGTTCATGATGCGCTACAAGTAGTAAAAGTAGCTATCTTCAAAGTATCCCAGGAGCCAATGGAAGTGATTCAGCTAGAATGGGTGACCCAACTGAGCTGCGCGATGGAGTGTTTCAATGTAAACATTAAGGAGGATGATGAAGATACACAAAAAATCAACATTCCAGAAACTGAAGGATATCGCAAGGTTCAAGGACCAATGATTGAAGACGCTGACATCACCGCGCCGGAAAAAACAAAGCAGGTAAATTTTGGGATGGAGGCTGAACCGAAGTATGCAATGCTTGGTGACTACTGGGATGATGCCTTGGTAGATATGGTCACTAAGTTACTTCGTGAGTACCAAGACTTATTCGCGACCATGATCACGGACTTAAAAGGGATCGTTGGTGATTTAGAGATGATGAGGATCACCCTGAAACCCAACGTGAAGCTAGTTAAGCAGAGGCCTTACCACTTGAATTTGAAGTACAAGGAAAAGGTCTGTGTAGATTTAGACAAAATGCTTGCGGCTAGAATTATTGAACTGGTGGATGAATCCAAATGGGTAAGCCTTATGGTAGTACAAGAAAAGAAGAAAAAAGGTGAGATAAGAATATGCGTGGAACTCAGGAAATTGAATGATTCCTGTGTGCACGACCCATTCCCGACCCCGTTCACAAATGAAGTATTGGAAAATGTTGGTGGACAAGAAGCATACTCTTTCACGGACGAGCTCTCAGGGTACCACCAGATCAAAATCGTTCCAGAAGACAAGAGCAAGACCAATTTCGCAACTGAATGGGGCTGCTTTTAATACATCATTATTCCATTGGGATTAAAGAATGTGCTAGCCATATTTTCGCGCATAGTTGTTGCCGCATTCAAAGAATACATCCACAAGTTCCTGTAGGTATATCTGGATGATTGGACTGTCTTTAGATTGATTAAGCACCACGTATTGCACTTACGCTTAATGCTGGATACTTGCCTATGACACTAGATTGCATTGAACCTTAATAAGTGTACATTCCTCATTCCCTTTGGAAACCTACTAGGGCATTTGGTCTGCAAATATGGACTAATGGTAGACCCCGCGAAGATTGCAGTAATTCTAAATTTGGAAGCACCGCAAAGTGTGAAATAGTTGTGCGCTACCTTGGGACACAAAGGATACTACAGGAAGTTCATCAAAAGCTATGCCTAGATCATTGTGCCAATGGAGAAACTATTGAAAAAGGATGCCACGTTCTGCTGGAATGATGATTGCATGAAGAGCCTCGATGTACTAAAAGAGAAATTGGCCTATATGCCAATCCTGGATTTCCCAAAATGGGATGTGGAGTTTCATGTCCATGTTGACGTGTCATGTATAGCACTGGAAGCGGTACTAACACAGGAGGGTGGAGAGGGTTTGGATCACCCTATCACGTTCGTGAGTTGTACATTATCTAAAGCATAAAAGAACTATTCCACAACCGAACGTGAGGGGTTGGCTATGGTGTACGTGCTCCAAAAATACCAACACTATTTACTAGGAGGACATTTCAAGATGTATACAATTCATTCCACGTTAAAATACTTGGTCAATAAGCCTTTGTTGGGGGGGCGCATTTGCAGGTGGCTCTTATTGTTCCAAGAATATGATTTTGAGGTTGTGATAAAGCCTAGATGACTAAATGCAAGACCGTATCACTTGTCGCATATTGAGAAAGGCGAGGAACCTACTAGTTTAGAGGAAGGATTACCTGATGCACAACTCTTTTCTGTGCCCATCGCAGATGGACACTTCAAAGATATAATCCACTTTCTAACAAAAGGGACTTTGCCGAAGGAATACTCCATCCAACAGAAGAAGGAATTGGTGGTGTGCGCAGTAGTTTTTTATGTCATCGTGGGGCACTTGTACAAAATGGGAAATGATGAGATATTCCAAAGGTATGTACCTGAATTTTAACGAATTCAGATCCTCGCAGAATCCCATGGGGGTGCTGCAGGAGGACACTATGTAGGCTGAGAGACCGCACAAAAGATTCTTCGCGCAAGGTTGTGGTGGCAACCCTTCACCAAGATTCAAAAGCACATTATAAGGCTTGTGATATATGTCAAAGTACCAAAAAACTGTCACGGAGGGACGAGATGCCATTGAATCCACAAATGACGTTGCAGCCCTCTGAAAAGTTGGAAATCGACTTTGTGGGACCTATCAAGCGCCAGGGAAAAACGGGCGAGTGCTACATCATCACCGTGACGAAGTACCTAACGTGCTGAGTAGAAGTGTAGTTGGTCAAAGACTACACAACTGCCACGACTACGAAGTTTTTATTTGAACACGTGTTGACCCAATTTGGCTGTCCGAAGATCCTAGTAAGTGATCACTGTACACATTTCCTGAATGAAACCATTAGCACGCTCACAGAAGAGTTCTAGGTGTATCATCCGAAAAACACACTATATCACCCATAAGCCAATGGGATAGTAGAAGCATTCAACAAAATATTAAAGATTGTGCTAACCAAAGTGTGCAATGCACAACAAAACGATTGGGACCTTCACGTACCTGCAGTACTATGGGCTTATAGGACAACGTGCAAGAAACTGACAGGACAAACACCTTTCCAGTTAGTTTATGGTGTGGAAGTTGTCATGCCAATAGAGTATATTGTCCCTAGTCTAAAAATAGTTGCACTCATAGGTATGGCGGACTGCGAAGCTCTGGAAGAAAGGCTCACACTATTGGAAGAACTTGAGGAGGAACCGTTCCTGGATGGTTTTCATCAACATGTACAAAAGCAGCGTGAAAATGCCTAGCACGATCGCCATATTAAGTTGTGCACCTTCAAGGTAAATGACTTAGTGCTTTTGTATGACAGTAAAATTGAAAAATCCCCGGGAAAGTTCAGAATGCATTGGCTAGGACCATACGTGGTTAAGGAGGTCACAAACGGAGGTGCAGTACAACTGGTCAAACTAAATGGAGAACCTTTCGCAGGCAAGGTGAATGGCAGCTGCTTGAAGCCCTACATAGGTGGCCTGACTATCTGACTAACCAGCAGAAGCACAGTCTTTGCACTCCAAGGATCCGGACAGAGGCGCGGGACTATAAACACATGCAAGGGATACCGGCACAAATGCAGAGAAGTAGTTTGGACACAAAGGTCTCGGAACAATGTATGCAGTAGATCCAATAAGTAGCAGCGCAGTTCGAGAACAGTTGGAGGGACTCTGCGCAAAGATCATCGCATCAACAGAGTGACTCAAGGGCAAGTCACGGTGTTTTTGTTGGGGGCCTGTTAGGCATGGAATCCCCCCAAGGCATGTTTTGGGGCTTAAAGCCCAAGTTTTGACCCAATATTGTTGTAAAGACTCCGCGAATTGTGGGCGCAGAGCGCGAAATATATGATAGAGTCACATGGTTGTTTGCCTTAGTTTTGTAATGTAATGTTGGCCTACTCATGGTCTGCGGACCATGGGATTATATAAATAGAGTGAGGATCTAAGTGTAAACGATAAAGTAGTAGAGACAGGAAAGAGTCTAAGCAACTAAGTGAAGTGTCTTTGGGTCGTAGAGTAGGAGAAGGCTCTGCAGTTGAGTGCGCAGAGGCCTAGTAGTCTGCAGCTGAGTGCGCGGACCCCTGCAGCAGAGTGCAGAGGGCTAAGTCGAGTTTGTAACCGAGGAAAGAATTAATAAAGAGAAGTTTTATCATAATTCTACGTATATGTTCTTCAGTTAATGCATGTCTGATATAAATTACAAATATACTATTTATATACTGCGTGCACCTATATGAATGGTTTATATTATTAAGTATAAAAGCATGCAAGTAGGCTAAGATAATCAACTAACATTGGAATATTAGTAAGGGCTTAGGTAATAATGCAGAAGCGCAGTGTTCAGCCCTTGAGTAGGGTTGCGCGAAGGAAGTATCTTAGGTTGCAAAGTACGGGAAAGTGCGCGAAGTGACTTGCGCACAGGGTCGAACCACTTAAACTCATCAGACATCTCCAAGGTGCAGAAACCTAGTTCTAGCACCCTCCCATACTACTTCGAGTGAGACCTTAGTCTGTGCTCCATGGAATGCTGCCCAAAGGACCAGCAATACCTGGATTTGTTTGGCTAAATCAACTCTGAACTTGGGTGAGGCCCCAGTAAGCCAACAAAATGTGTTAAACATAATGTTTATTGTTAATTATGGTTGAACATGATCTTCATGTTGATTATCTTTGACCAAATCATTCATAATTATGAGGTGTTAATATTTAGATTAGAATATTATTAATTTGTAAATCTATAAATCTATATATTAATATAGTGTTATTATTAAATTATTATAAAATTATTAAAATTAAATAACAAATTATGTTTAAATAATATTATTAAAAAAATAATTTACTAATAATATTAGTGTATTAATTGTAATTATAATAAGGGATTAATAACATATTATATTATCAAATATATTATGGAGTAGTTTGTTTGTTATTAAAATTTATAATAAAATGGTATTAAATAAACTTTGAAAATCTTTAATAATAAACTTATATATAAATAAATGTACATTATTTTTATTTATTAATTAAAAAAATCAAAATTAATTTCAATTACGAATATCAAAGGGAAGAGAATTTATATATATATATATAATATATATTACATTTTTTAAGGAAGTAATTAGTCTCAATTTTTAATTATTTAACAATTTTATTAATTTTGATGAATATTTTATTTTTTATTAATTTTAGTTATTTTTAAATTTTTAATTAATTTAGATCATTTGTGAGATTTCAATGTTGTGAAATGTTTCGCTCAAATACCTCAAATTGTCCACTAATTTAATTGATTTAATATGTAGGAAGGGCTTGCCTCTTTTCTTGTGGATTTTAAAACTATTAAAAGGGGATGTCTCTGAATGAAAAAAGTCCAACTTTATTCATTATCTCGTCATTGGATTTTAAAACTATAAGAAACAATTGTTCTTATTACGATATTGCGGGAAAAGACAATTGTGTTACATATTATCTCAATGTCTTTTGAAACTATTATAAGGTAGTTTAATGTTTTTAAAAAATTTAATTACACATATAATATTCTTCTCTGTGTTATCATCAATAACAATCTCAATGTCGTAGTAATTTGTATGTTTCCATTACGAGCAAAATCTAGCAAGATGCATAAGATTAGCTTTAAAAAAACATTTACCAATGAGATACAAGACAAAAAAAAAGGCAGAAAGCACTAACCCAAGTTTGTATTTTTCATCTCAGAAAAAGACCCCATTTGGAAATAGTACAAACTCCGTGGTTTTGGTTCCAATCCCATGATGTCCGAGGAGAAAATAGATCTTGTTTGAGGCAGGAGCATCTAACTCGCCATAATCGGGCGAAGTCTCAACCAGGTTTGAAGGTTATTGATCATCTGGATTATTTTGTTTCTACGTATTCATGAGATAGGTTTTTTTTTTATTGGTTTTTTGACAAAGTGGGTAAGTTAAGTCACAGTTAGTTAGACAGCTAGAATTATTGTAGTTTGAATAGTAGTTAGGAAATAGTTTGTTAAATTAAGGGAGAAATGACAAACTGCTCATATAAATCTTGTAATATCATACAAATATGGTTATCAACGATAACAAGATTTTTTTTAACTAAATCCTATGGCAGTTTTGATTAACTACAAATCAACTAAAATAGAAGGGCATAAAAGCTGAACAGAGGGAAAGGGTTCAACAAATTCAGAAGAAGAGAAATAAAAAAATATACAAATATAGATCTCTCAAACCATTGTCCATTTGCAAATGTTTTTCATTGTTCATTCCTATAGTAGTTTTCTTACAGTTTGATAAAAGACAAATTGAGAATGTATACGTAAATCAATTGTACTATTTCTCGAAATAGACACATAACTCGTCTCCAACCTCGGTGGATTTTCGCACATAGTAAAGTGAAGAATTGAAAGGCAAGAACAGTCAAAGTACAGAACAAAACAACCGCACACAGAAGGCGACCAAAGAACAGAGGTATTTCCATTACACATATTTGTATTTCATTGAGAAATTGAAATCGGTTGCCAAACAAATTCTATCATCTATTGTCAAACATAATATATATGTACACCAGGGGTTCTTGTTCCCATAAGTTAAAAAAACCAAGTGTATGACCGAAGTAGCATTAAGAACGAAACCCTTGACGAGGGTTTACACATAGTCGACCATACCCTTTCTATTCAACGACTGTTGTGAACAACCAAAAGCGTAAGTAACAGCAAAGACAAACTACAGACAACCACAACTACAGACAAGTTACAGTACACCGTGACCATTGATCATTCGGGATAATACACCAAGGACTTGAGGAGTCAGGCCTACCGTGAATTGTCTCTCTGTGGAAAAAGGAACCGGAGAACCCGCGTACTCAGGCCGTATCACCAACCTGTAACCAACAACCACAAAGACTAAGATATGTGTGTGACAAGAGAGAAACAACTTGGATAAATGAAAATGATGCAGGCTGAGAGAAGTACCGTAGTTACCTGAGCAAGCAGAGTTGAATTTGGGCCATAGCATCGTCACGTACTGAGTTGCAGACCTGGAGACCAAAGGAGTAACGCGGGTAAGCAACAATAACAGAAGTCGGATAGATTTAAGTAGGGACGGAAAATGGTACCTGTTCGAGCCAACGAGCAACCGCCAGAGTACCCCTTTGTTCAGAGCAGTCACCGAATTCGTGGAATGAAAACCAAAGGTAGCGGAAAATATAAGTTTAAGATAATCAGACTTGAGCTGTAGAAAGAACAAGAATTCGAGAGAAATCCCCTAACAGAACAACATTCACAGATCCACATACAGTCAAACAAGAATTCGAGAGAAAATCCTTGACAAAACGAACGTTCACAGACCACATACAGTTGGAAATGCAACAACCAGGAACTTACCAGGTGGAATAAACTCGAATCAACACCACAGAGATGAGCCACACCAAAATACCAAGCGAAACTTTCCATAAGTTCAAGGCCAAGTCGAACGGAGTAGCATTCGTGTACAGCCACTACCAGAGACATACCAGGAATCACCATAATCAACGAAACAGCGGTTACTTGATACAAACCCAGAAACCCTCGCCAGACATTTCCAGAGGAAGAAAAATCCAGAATAACCAAAGAACCGATTGATTGGCACAAAGAGTGAGTCGGGAACCAGGACCAAGGCGTTAAGGTGGTCAATTAATATAGCATTAAACTCACAACAACAACCCACAGCAAAATATCCACAGACAATCTCCACGCAGACATCACAAACCAACGTTTGTGGACACATCACAACTTACGGACGTGTGGGACAGCGGGCCCTTTGGGCTGGGTTACACCAGAGTGGTATTAGAGCATTGTTGAGTAGATTGAGAATATGGAAGTAGGGCGACGAGGACGAGGCCGAGGTGCTCGTAGATTGGTAGATGAAGTGTTACGAGAGGAACTCAGAATTCTTACTGCTCGTTTGGAAGCAGTAGAGGTAGGTAAATGGAGAGATCCAGAAATGGGCGATGTCAGCGAAGAGGAAGTAGACGTGGCAGCAGATGGACTTGAAGGTGAATCCATAGAAGTGAAATTGCTGAAGTTTGTTTTACTAGCAAACAACAGACCTAAACCAGAACTCCCGACGTACGACGGCAGCGTGTCTATCGATGTTTTGTTGGATTGGATTAGTGAGATGGACAAGTATTTTGAGTGCGAGGAAGTTAGCGAAGACCGTAGAGTCAAATTCGCAGCGACGAAGCTGAAGGGGCACGGAGCCCTATGGTGGGATAGTGTCTAGAACGAGAGGAAGAGGTTGAGTAAAGCGCCGATTAAAAATTGGTCAAGAATGGTGGCCAAGTTGAAGGGCAGATTTCTGCCAAGGGACTATTAAATTGCATTACATAGGCAGGTACAAAATTTGAGACAGAGAGGATTGACTGTAAAGGAGTACACGGAGGAGTTCTATCGAGTGAATTTGCAAGCCGGATATACAGAAGATACCGCAGAAAGGATAGCCAGGTACGTTAATGGGCTGAGAATGGAAATTCTAGATGAAATAAGTATTTTGTCTCCAAATAATACCAAGGAGGCATACCAGAGCGCGATAAAGGCGGCGGAAAAAATTGCCAGAAGGCAGAATACCCGGAGAGGAAGAGGATCCAGCAGAGGGAAAGGCTAGTCCTATGGCAGGGGCCGGACTATTAGCAGCAGTGAGGAAGCCAGCAGTTTGAAAACTTCAGGAACAACAAAGAGAGGAGACAATATGAGAGGTGGTAGATCGCCCCAGCGCGGCAGAGGAAATGGCCGAGGAAGAGGGGCTGGATATAAGTGTTATAGATGCCACAAGTGGGGGCATCACTCGTTTGAGTGTCCAGAAGCAGATTCAGCTGGACAACAGGGTGCGTATGTGGCGCAACAGGAGGAAACAACATCACTCCCTCAAGAGGTGGAGAATACCCCAGAGACGAGAGAAGCTTTGGTGCTGCATAAGGTGCTATTGAAACCAGTCAATGAGAGTACTGAACAAACACAGCGGAAAGCTCTGTTTAGGACGATTTGCAAATCACTGGGTAAGTGTTGTAGAATGATAATTGATATTGGAAGTACCAACAATTTAGTATCCATAGAAATGGTGGAAAAACTGGGTTTGAAACGCTTAAAGCATCCAAATACGTATAGAGTTTCATGGCTACAAAAGGGCCACCAATTGCTGGTGGACGAGCAAAGCGAGGTTGAGTTTCAGATAGGCAGATATAAGGACAAGATTGTTTGCGACATCATGCCGATGGATGTATGTCACATATTGCTGGGCAGGACTTGGCAATATGATAGAAAGGTGAAACACGATGGAGTGGTGACTTGTTATAAATTCGAGAAAGACGGGGTCAGGCATACCCTTGTGACTATCAAAGAAGAGAAAGGAGCAGCTGAGACAAGTGAAACCAAAGCATTGCTAGTGAGTGGAAAGCAGTTTTTAAAACAGGTAGAGGATAGTGAAATAGGTTATGCGGTAGTCAAGAAAACAAGGACAACTCTGTTACATACTGAAATATCAGACTTGCCCGTAGAGATACGGTGAATGTTGGAAGAGTTTATAGACATAGTTGTAGATGACTTGCCAGACAAGTTGCCCCCCAAGCGGAGTATTAGTCACCACATCGATTTCATACCCGGAGCCAGCTTGCCAAATAAAGTAGCCTACCGAATGAGCCCTAAGGATAATGAAGAAATCAGGAAACAGGTGCAATAATTGTTGGACAAAGGTTTGATAAGGGAGAGCTTGAGCCCTTGTGCTGTGCCAACAGTCCTCGCTCCCAAGAAGGGAGGGGAATGGCAGATGTGCACCGACTCAAGAGCCATTAATAAAATCACCATCTGGTACAAATTTCCGTTACCGCCAATGGATGATATGATGGACTGTTTAACTGGGGAAACTTATTTCTCCAAAATAGATTTGAAAAGCAGGTATCATCAGATTCGGATACGGGAGGGGGACGAGTGGAAGACAGCCTTTAAGACAAATGAGGGGCTGTATGAATGGCTGGTCATGCCTTTTGGGCTGAGTAATGCGCCCAGCACATTCATGAGACTAATGAATGAGATACTGAAGGAATATATTGGGAAGTTTGTGATAGTTTATTTGGATGACATCCTTATTTTCAGCAGAACAAAAGAAGAACACCTTCGACATGTGCGTAAGGTGTTGGAGAGATTATAGCGGAACAAACTACTGATAAACTTGAAGAAATGTACTTTTCTGCAGAAGGAATTAATTTATTTGGGGTTTGTGATAGCAGAAAATGAACTGAAGATGGATCCGGAGAAGGTAGCAGCGATAGTAAATTGGCCGTCTCCGAAAAATTTATTTGAGGTACGTAGTTTCCACGGATTGGCAAGTTTTTATAGGAAATTTATTAAGAACTTCAGCGAAATTTGTGCACCCATGCTGGATACCATAAAAAAGGCCAACCAGCCTTTTCGGTGGACAGAAGCAACAGAGAAACGTTTTCAGTTGTTGAAGAGAAATATTACTGAGAGGCCGATCCTAAGGCTACCAGATTTCCAGAAATTGTTCCAAGTATGTTGTGACACCAGCGGGACAGCAATCAGGGCTGTACTCAGTCAAGAGGACAAGCGTGTGGCATTCTTCAGTGAGAAGCTGAATGAGAGTAGGAAGAAATACTCATCGTATGATAAAGAGTTTTATGCAGTTGTACAGGCCTTAAGACACTAGAGACATTATTTATTGGGGAAAGAATTCGTGCTGTTTTGGGATAATTCTGCACTACAATATGTAATGCAGCAAGACAAACTTAACCACAAACATGCCAAATGGGTAGAGTATTTTCAGAGTTTTAATTTCATACTGAAGCACATTAGTGGGCAAGCAAATAAGGTGGCCGACGTGTTGAGTAGAAAGGCTTTACTTTTACAGGAAAGTGCTGTACGGGTGCTGGGTTTTGAGCACTTATGGGACCTTTACCAGATGGATACAGATTTCAAAGAAGCCTATGAGGCATGCTAGAACCCTTTGATAAGGGGTAACAGTCCTTGGTTGGACTATAATATACAGGAAAATTTGTTGTTTAAAGGAGGACAATTGTGCATACCCAACTGTTTAATGAGGGAGAATATTATTCGCGAGAAACATAGTGGAGGTTTGGCCGGACACTTCAGCATGGATAAGACCCTAGAACAACTTAGTCATTTCTATTTTTGGCCAAGAATGCGATGAGACATACAACGTTTTGTGACTAAATGCAAAGTGTGCCAATTGGCGAAGGGGCACAACCATAACAAAGGACTGTATGCACCGTTACCTGTCCCAAGTAGGCCATGGGATTCTATCAGTCTGGATTTTGTTTTAGGTTTGCCAAAGACACTGAGAGGATATGATTCAGTAATGGTAGTGGTGGATAGGTTCTCGAAAATGGCACATTTTATACCTTGCCGAAAAACTAGTGACGCCACCCACGTGGCCCATTTGTTTTTCAATGAGATTGTCAGGTTACATGGATTGCCCAAAACTATCCTTTCAGACAGGGACGTGAAATTCACGGGACATTTATGGCATACCTTATGGAAAAAAATGAACACACACCTAAGCTACAGTTCCGCATATCACCCGCAAACCGTCGGGCAAAAGAAAGTTATGAACAAGATTTTGGGAAACCTGTTGTGCAACTTAGTTGGGAAAAATTCACAGATGTGGGACTGGGTGCTAGCACAAGCAGAGTTTTCTTACAACAACTTGCCTAACCGCAGCACAAGTTTCAGTCCCTTTCAGATCCTGTATGGCATGCACCCTCGCGGAGTGCATGAGCTTCGGGATCTTGGCTTACATGAACGACGGAGTGAGGACGGAGAGGATTTTTCTAACACAATGAGAGACTTGCACGAACAGGTGAAAACAAAATTATAGGACAATAGCTTAAAATACAAACAACATGCAGATTTAAAGAGGAGGGAAGGTCAGTTTGAAGTGGGGGATGAAGTCCTCGCACACCTACGCAAGGAACGCTTCCCTAAGGGTACATACAATAAACTGAAGTATAAAAAGATAGGGCCTTGTAAAATCCTTCATAAGTTTTCAGCTAATGGCTACAAGATACAATTGCCACTCGGAATAGGCATTTCACCTATCTTTAACGTAGCAGACCTATTCTCGTACACGGATGACCGCACGGAGGAAAAAGAAGATGGACCCAGACAATCCACACGGAATACCCAGGAAGATGGAGAAACTTGGAAGAGACAAATGCCTTATGTTCAACCTCGTGAGATCGAAAGCATCCTCGAAACTCAGGTGGTTAGACGAACTCAGCGGAAGAACTACTTACAGTACCTGGTCAAGTGGAAGAACTGTCCGATTGAGGACAGTTCGTGGCTTGACGCCAGGCAGATTGCATAAACAGGAACTTCGGTTGAGAAGCTCATGGACTGGAGCCATGATCTCCTTTTACCCCGGGAGCTTGATGCAGGAGCATCTAGCTCGCCATAATCAGGCGAAGTCTCAACCAGGTTTGAAGGTTATTGATCATCTGGATTATTTTATTTCTACGTATTCATGAGATAGTTTTTTTTTTTAATTTGTTTTTTGATAGAGTCGGTAAGTTAAGTCACAGTTAGTTAGACAACTAGAATTACTGTAGTTCGAACAGTAGTTAGGAAATATTTTTTTAAATTAAGGGAGAAATGAAAAACTGCTCATATAAATCTTGTAATATTAGACAAATATGGTTATCAATGATAACAAGATCTTTTTTTAACTAAATCTTATGGCAGTTTTGATTAACTGCAAATCAACTGAAATAGAAGGGCATAAAAGCCGAAATGTAACAGAGGGAAAGGGTTCAGCAAATTCAGAAGAAGTGAAATAAAAAAAATATACAAATATAGATCTCTTAGACCATTGTCCATTTGCAAATGTTTTTCATTTTTCATTCCTATAGTAGTTTTTCTTATAGTTTGATAAAAGAGAAATTGAGAATGCATACGTAAATCAATTGTTCTATTTCTCGAAATAGACACATAACTCGTCTCCAACCTGGGAATATTTTCGCACACAGTAAAGTGAAGAATTGAAAGGCAAGAATAGAGGTATTTCCATTACACATCTTTGTATTTCATTGAGAAATCGAAATCGATTGCCAAACAAATTCTATCCTCTATTGTCAAACACAATATATATGTACACTAGGGGTTCTTGTTCCCATAAGTTAAACAAACCAAGTGTATGACCGAAGTAGCATTAAGAACGAAACCCTTGACGAGGGTTTACACATAGTCGACCATACCCTTTCTATTCAACGACCGTTGTGAACAACCAAAAGCGTAAGTAACAGCAAAGACAAACTATAGACAACCACAACTACAGACAAGTTACAATACACCATGACCATTGATCATTCGGGATAATACACCAAGGACTTGAGGAGTTAGGCCTACCGAGAATTGTCTCTCTGTGGAAAAAGCAACTGGAGAACTCGCGTACTCAGGCCGTATCACCAACCTTTAACCAACAACCACAAAGATTAAGATATGTGTGTGACAAGAGAGAAACAACCTGGATAAATGAAAATGATGCAGGCTGAGAGAAGTACCGTAGTTACCTGAGCAAGCAGAGTTGAATTTGGGCCATAGCATCGTCACGTACTGAGTTGCAGAGCTGGAGACCAAAGGAGCAACGCGGGTAAGCAACAATAATAGAAGTCGGATAAATTGAAGCAGGGACAGAAAACGTTACCTGTTCGAGCCAACGAGCGACCGCCAGAGTACCCCTGTGTTCAGAGCAGTCACTAAATTCGTGAAATGAAAACCAAAGGTAGAGGAAAATATAAGTTTAAGATAATCAGACTTGAGCTGTAGAAAGAACAAGAATTCGAGAGCAAACCCCTGACAGAACAACATTCACAGATCCACATACAGTCGAACAAGAATTCAAGAGCAAATCCCTGACAGAACGAACGTTCACAGACCACATACAGTTGGAAATGCAACAGCCAGGAACTTACCTGGTGGAATAAACTCGAATCAACACCACAGAGCCGAGCAACACCAAAATACCAAGCGAAACTTTCCATAAGTTCACGGCCAAGTCGAACGGAGTAGCATTCGTGTACAGCCACTACCAGAGACTACCAGGAATCACCATAATCAACGAAACAACGGTTACTCGGTACAAACCCAGAAACCCTCGCCAGACATTTCCAGAGGAAGAACAATCCAAAATAACCAAAGAACTGATTGATTGGCACAAAGAGCGAGTCGGGAACCAGGACTGAGGCCTTAAGGTGGTCAATTAATACAGCATTAAACTCACAACAACAACCCACAGCAAAATATCCACGGACAATCTCAACGCAGGCATCACAAACCAACGTTTGTGGACATGTCACAACCTACGGACGTGTGGGACAGCGGGCCCTTTGGGCTGGGTTACACCATTGTTGGGTTACAAAATTTTCGTTTCAAATTTCTCCCTTATATATTTATTAAATCTCTGTAACACGCAAGATGAAAAGGGTGACTAAAATCATTGTTATTTAAGATTTTATCAAAAAAAAATATTTCTCTCAAATGAAATCTTGTCCATTGGTTTAAAAATAAAATAAAATTCCACAAGCTGGTATTTATGTGATTTGAAATAGATACACCTATCAATATAATAAATTGAAAAATTCATAAAAATCTCCACTCATAAAGTTCCCTCCCATGGATTCTTGTACCATTATGAAAACAATTCTATATATATATATATTATATATAAAATAAAAAATGAAATAAAAATATATTTTTTTTATAGGGAGAACAAGATAAATAAAAAGGTTAGAATAATTTATCATGTTTTTTGGTTATTTTGTATATACTTTATCATGTTCAAATAATTTTTTAAAAGTCACCCTCATGATGTCTTCACATCACGTCATAGTATGGCAGCGATGGTATATTTTCCTAACAATAAGCCTAAAGTAAATAAGATGACGATGGTGTAAACTTTCAAGAATTTAATAAAAGATAGTTGAAATGATTAAAATTTGAATTATAAACAAAATAATTTTAGTAAAATATACTGAAACGAAGTTCAACTATTAAGAAAAATCGTATTAATTTATAAGATTTTCAAGTATGGAGGTGCTTTTGTTGGTAAAACTTTTGAAAATTGAGTTGGTCAATTAATTTAACTGAAAAAGTTAAGGAAAATAATGTTCTATTCTTTGACAAGCTATTAATATTATATAATATATATGCATGTGGAAATTTATTATCAAAACCTGGATTATAAAGAGTTGAATAAGATATGTTGTTGATAAAGGGCCATAGTATACACCTTTATATTTGAATTTGAATTTAATAAAATAAGTAGAATTTAGGAAAATGTTGAAATAGCCTTAAAGGATTAACATTTGAATTTAATAAAATAAAATAAATTTAGATATATTAAATGATTAAAAAAGAGTTGGAATAGCTTGTAAGATTTTTAAGTATGTGAGTATTTTTGTTTGCAAAAACATTTCAAAATTGAATTGGTTTATCAATTTAGTTGAAAATATCAATTAAAATTAAAAAATAAAATAGTTTATTTTTATAATTTTGAAAATAATTGTTAAATTTGCTTTTGTAGATTTGAACGATGTGTATGTAAAAGTCAAATATGAAATAGATAAATTTTATTTATAATATTTTTATTATGTTAATGTCAACATCAAATAGATAGGATATTCAAATGCTATTATATTTTACAAATGTGAATCATTTTAAGTATATAGTTGTCACAAACAATCTTATTAGGATGGTTCAACATGAAGATTTTGGAGGTCAATACAATAAAGGGAATTTGAAAAAAATATATAAATCATTACACAAATGCCAATGCTAGTGTACCAACATATCATGTTAATGCTTTGTATTTGTCATTGATCCTCAAAAACCATGTTGTCACAATTATTATATTAACACATTGCAAAACCATTAAGTTTTCTTGGTCATGAATTGGTGAGGCAAGCTTCTTCCATAGGAATGGCTCAATAGATGAGTTGACAATGCTTTGGTATATATTTATTGAGATATTGCAACAAATATTGGCAAAGAATTTATCTGGGAAAAGAGAAAGGGTTTCTCTTAACTGCAAAAAATAATTTGATATGAAATTACCAAATTAGTAGTGTTGATCTCCATACATTCCTTATCATGTATGTGGGTTCCCATCATAAAAAATATAGCAAAAAGTATAGTGACCCTCTCATAGAGGTTAAATTCATGTGTATATATCACTATGGACAATTTCCCTCTATGTTGAAGTATTGAATGCATTTTTATTTCACTTTCTTCAAACAAATTACATGTACTGATGGATTTGTAATGAGCTATATGAGTGTTATTTTTCAATCCACTCGTGTGAGATAATCTATAGGTCCTTGTGATATCATGACTAATTAATCATTATTTAGCTAAGATAAGAGTGGTAAGTCTTAATATTGAATATTTTGATTTGCCTAAAGAAAATCCCAACCTATCTTGTAAATTATAACTCAAAATGCCTTGTGCTAGTGCAAAGATTACAAACTTTGGAGCTACTTATCCTAGTGGTGGAAGATAGTGCAAAGACCACTTTTGTATCTCCACTTCTATAATAGTTGGTGATATTGCTGCATCCACAACTCAATGTAATTAAGAGGTGAGATCTTATGTGTAATTCTTTCAAGCTATGAAGCTTTCATGGAAAATATAAAATTTAAGGTTGCAAGTAAAATTAAATCATTAGAAAATGTTATGCATTCAAATTTTTCTATTTATGAATTAATAATTAATATATAAAGAGAAACCAAACCTGGTGCTTTTGCTACCAACGTTGATTAGGAGAAGTTAGGATACTTGAATTTAGCCTCTCCTCCTTTTTTCATTGCCTTTGTCTATGATTTGTGAGGAAATTTTTTATGGAGAAAGGAAAGTGGCCAAGTCAATCATATATGCTTCATCAATGTCCATTGGGAAAAAGGAAACATTGCAAGTAAATTACCAATTTTTGTTAGATGTTGTGCTATGCAAGGTCCTATGAAAATTGTGTTGGTGGATTTCATGAATTAAAAAATCAACCACTCATTGAGAGATATTCAACAATTCACATTCTTCACTCCTTGCTATTTATGTTTATTATATTTATTTCTCTTGCCATTGATTGCATAATATACATATTGCTAAGACAGTTATTGTGATATTTGATCATAGATATGAAATTTTTAGAGACACTATTAAGGATATGCTTGACATTAAATATAGCTATGAATGATCTGAAGGTGTTTCCATGGATACATAGAGCGTAAACATACATGCATTGAGAAGAACTATTCTTTTCATATATCGAGTGCTACATTGTAGCTTCCCCCGGTAAGCCTCGTGTAGAAATGCATAGGGTTAGAAGATTTTTGCAGAATTTACTAGCAAGTAAAATTTCTGAACTACTTATTCCATATTTCTCATTGACGAATAGTTAAAATATTCATCATTAGATAGAGTAACTTTTGAAATGGAATAGTAGGTTACATAACCCTTAATAACCACATCATTATCATTATTCATTTCATTAAGTTATTTAATCACATGTTGGATGATGTAGGTGTTAATTACATGTAAGAAAGCAACAACAATTAGAATGATACAAAAGGAAAACACACCATTGGATACTGATATACCCTAGAAACCCAGTAGGGAAAACCAACAAACATTTAATTTTTATTAAATGCTCGTGAGAGTGTTCACCCCTCACTCAATGGATTGTAAGGGGGTCCATCCCTTTACCATTGTTCAAAAAAATATTACAAAGAAATATCATTTTAAGTTCAACATAACTAGCTAGAAGCTATTACATTAATCGTGATATTATTTACCCACAAATCCTTGAACATTATGTCCTTGTGACCTGGTTTTTTTTCCATCAGTGGATTATCCTGTAGTTGAAATTCCTTCAATCTGCATGGACCATTAGCTCATTGTCTTCCATAATGTTAAGAATATTCCATCGTCGCATATGTCTTAGACTTTTCTTGCAACTGCTATTGTCGACAAACTTTGATATTATGATTATATCAAATATTAAGAAAACATTAATAAATATTCATTAGTGATACTTCAGCATCTATTCACGTGCATACATAAAATGTAAATAAAATATCATGGCATGCCTCATTAACATCAATGCACATGCATTAATTAAAAACATATAACTATCAAAGCGTGTCTATAGATAAATAACACATTAACTATTACTGCCCTCGCACAAGCACACATTCTTTTCCCAAGGAAAATCACTACAACTCTCTATATTCTTTTAAAATATACTATATTCTTAACTTTGATCTTTGGGCATGTAATTATATGAAATTTATTCAAAAGAAACTAGCCCCTTAGTTATTTCTTTGTAGGCGTAATTATGTATTCTTTTCCAAAATAACTAATATAATAGATATTATTCTTATGCATGTGAATGCATGTTCTTTTTCCAAAGAAAACTAACATAATATATACTATTTATGTGCATGAAAATGCATGTTCTTTTCCAAAAGTATATTTTCCGAAAAATCTATTCACTACATGCAAATACATTCTTTATTCCAAAAGAAAGCTAGCATAATAGTTGTCATTTTTTGCATGGAACTACATGTTATTTTCCCCAAAATCTAACACAATAACAATTATTTTCTTGCATGCCATACATATTTCTTTTTCAAGTAAACTAATATAATAACTATGCAAAAATATATTTTATTTTCCAAGAAAACTAACATAATAACAAATCTTTTTCTGCATGCAAAAACATATTTTCTTTCCCAAAAAACTATCATAATAACAAATCTTTTGCTGCATTCAAAAACATATTTTATTTTCCAAAAAAACTATCATAATAACAAAACATAATTTTCTTTTTCAAGAAATAAAATGCATAATAGGTATTAATCTTGTGCATTTCTATGCATATTCTTTTCTAAAAGAAATTTAGTACAATATATATTAATCTTGTTGTTATGAAACCAACTCACAAAAAGAAAGAAAAGATAGTTGAACACCTTAGAATTCAGCCTCTTCAAGGGGGAAACCTCCTTTACATTACACAAATAAACAATTCTTCGATGATTCAAATGACAAAACATCCTTTTTATATATAGGAGTCTAAGGAGTCACAATATAACCCAACTGACCTAACAATAATAATATAAAGCCACAAAAACAACAATAGAGGGATTCTACGGGGCACAGTAATAACAATATGGGGACAATAGGGGCACAACAATATTAATAAGGGGTACAACTACAATAGTAATGGGGTAATCACTAGTATTATAGAGACCCAACACACATTATGAGGATACAAAGAGAAACACCTTCTTTAGCCAATTAACAAATCTAAAACAAAAGTGTTCAATGACATAGCACATTGAGGACTTTCAAAAATTGAATATAGGGGTAAATGATATTCCAGAGAAGCAAATGATTGATGTCTTCATAGGGACTTTAAAGGATAACATTCAACATGAGTTTCGTCTTTGGGAACCTGATTCATTGGAGAAGGCATTCAGGTTGGCAAGAAAAATTGAGAGTGAAATTATGGAAACAAGGAATCCCACCACTCGGGACTATAATTATGGAAGTGTTTTTTCTCCTACTATTCCGCAACCTACAAGGTTTACACTACAACAATTGGAAGAAAAAAGAGAAAAATGGCTTTGTTACAATTGTGATAGCAAATACATTAAAGGTCATAAGTGTGCCGAGAAGAAATTATTTTACATTGGTTGTGAAGAGGGGGAAGAAAAGGATCAAGAAACATCAAAAGAAGAGGATATACACCAAGAACCAACCCCAGAGAAAGAAGAAATGAATCCAACCATATCTTGTAAAGCATTGGCAAGAATTACCACTCCTCAAACTCT